>JARKIC010000385.1:0-287513 GCA_029378375.1 Mycena olivaceomarginata
AACTGGGGAGGCAGCTCGAGGGCCGTCGCATCACTGGTGCACTCGAGGTTCAGGTGCCCTCGAACATTCAAACCATTCCTTCGCGTTCTGGGTCAAAGAAAGTGGGGGTTATTTGGGATTGGGCAAGGTGAGCATTGCACCACAGAATTCGCTCTGACAGATGAGGGGAGCGCGATACATGTGCGGCTGGAGCAGCAGAGCTCCCGGATGAGGCATTGGTGACCCCAGGGGCCCCAGTATCTGCAGCAGCCGGTGGAGAAGGCGAATAATGGAAATCATCAAAGAAGGTGGGGGGATCCTCGTTCAGAGAGAGCGGTGCAAAGGATTGTGCAGGCGAGGGAGACTTAATGCAGGTGGGTACTTCCCATGGAAGAGGCAGTAGCCTGAGATCTTCATCATCGCTGACCACAACGGTGTTACTGGAAGATCCAGAAGGGCCAGCCTCAGGTTCGGGTTCGTCACTGCCAGGGATGAAAAGAGGCTTTGCCTTTTTCAAAGTTCCTAGACCGATTGAAGTAAGCCGCTTGGTAAGACACTAGAGAGGGAATTACACACCTGTACTGAGGCGGGTCCGCATTTTGGCTGCCTTTCTCATGTCAGGCTCATCCTCCTCAGCTTCTGTGACTGGATTAAGAAGATACTCTGATGCCTGAAAATTTGAGCAAGTACCTGGGTCGGGCTCAGATTTGATCTTTGGCTCGGACTTGACTTCCCCTTGCCTTTTCGCACTAAGGGATAAATGATAAGATGATGGTAACGGGAGAACAAAAAACTCACATGGCTTGCGGGGAGTCCTGACTAAATCCCTTGACGAAGGCACCGATGCTGGGCTTGGGCTCCGGATGAGCACTCTCGATATGGTCACAATTCTTGCAGAGAACACGGCTTGTCTCCTCCTCAATGTAGGTCTCCTTGGCTCTCATGCAGATGCATTGGTTGCCGTTGGCATCTCTTCCACAACACAAGGTAGGATCGGACATGTTTGGAGGGGGGGGGAAAACAGGGGGTGGAAGGTGACTGAAAATTTTCCGACTGTGACAAAAGGCTGAAACAGTGACTTAGAGACCACCATTTTGCTTCCGTCGAGGCAGCAGGCAGTGAGTTGAGGTTGTTTGACTGCCTCTGAAAATATTTGGAGGAGACAGTATTGTTTTATTTGAACTAGAGAGGTAGTCAATCCCTAGGAGTATTGCCTCTAGTGCTCTAGCTGTGGTACAGGGAAGCTTGCGCTGAGTCGGGCAATGTTGATGGCGGGAAGGCGGCATTGAGATACACGGCCAAACAGTCCATATAAGGCAATTCAGAAAGATATATATATATACGCCAAAATATATGTGTATACTCATCTTTATTTATATATGTTTAAATGTACAGAGTGAACACCATAGGTAGATGCCACTGGCCTGACATGTATGTACCCCTATTTTATTGTATCATAGATCCTTCGCCTCAATCATATCCAAATGCGATCCGGAGAGGTACCTAGGACGCGAGAATCACATGCCAGTAATGAACCGTACTGTCTAACCTAAAGATGGCTCGATTGGTTCGAATTTGAATACAAGGCGAAGCAATTATTTTTCTGGCGGGTAGAAACCTTGCTGACAGCACATGAAGAGCATAACACATGTGAAATTGGCCAAAAATCACTCATCTGGTCAGTTTTGAGGTTTAGCGTTCGAACGGGACCGTCACGGCTTCGGTTCAGGTTCAGAGAAACTCTATCTTCCTGCATTCTTATCCGTTAGTGACCGCCTCGGCGAAAAAAATCGCAGTGTAGTAGAATCAATGTGAGCGCCAGCACGACAAACCTCTGTTCATGCGACCCTCAACACTCTCACCTTATCTCACAACACCCGACTGAAGGACTCGATTTGGAGGTACGCTGTCCTGCCCTTTGACTTTCCAACTCTTCGAGCAGTTTACAAGGCTCACATCGACTTTCAGTGCGCGAACCATCGGCCTTTCGTCCATTCGGCGCCTTCGAATTAATGGCGTATTATTCTTCTGCCACTTACATCACCTCAATTAATTTATTGTATCTAGGTTTGCGGTAATCTGAAGCATAACACAAGCCATGGAGTGAACGTACCTGCAGCGAGGTGAATTCCATACCAATAATTAATTTACCTTTCTAAGCCCCGAAACACACGTAGCCACCTCCGACCGTTAACTGCGGTGCCTTCGACTCATCAGCGCCGAAGGATCAGGCGATGCTACTTACTCGTAAACTCTTTGCCTGGGACACAGTTAGGCTACTGACGATTTTTGTCTTAGAGTTTGTTCAACCTTGCTTCCTATGGCGTCTGAGGGAAGGGAATGGTTTAGTTGGCTTCATTTAATAATATTTTACTTGTTGTATCGATGCGCACCATTATCAATGCTCATGCCGAAACTCCTTGATTTTTCTCCGACTGTGAACCCGATCTGTATACAATTGGGGCAAAGATGGGTGCAAAAAATTATTATTTGATTCAGCATTGAAGTTGAGTTGCTCCTTTACACATTGTTACATTTCGCGCCAGTTTCCCAGTCTTCCAAGTGGGTCTACATGGACCTCGCTTCGGCGTGTCTTGTCCTTTATACATCCAAGACTTTTCCGACGAATGCGGGGCCGTTCATTGCCGCTGACATCTAGAGCAGGATTCGAATTCATAGCTGCGAACATCCATCCTACACTGGATGAATGTCTACAAGCAACATGAATGATTACGAGTATCAGACAGCGCAGAGTCTATCTAAGAGAGAGGTCTGCGGAGGGGAACTAGTACCTTACTCTCAGCGCGACTGTTTACGGCATAAATTTTTGGCATCAGTAATAAGAACATGCAATCATTCCATATACTTAGAGCTGATCGCGGCAAGGCCGACTTCAAGAAAAACTGATTTCCTTCGCAGATCCTGGCTGTTATCGGACCATCCGTAACTCTGATGATAGAGTTCAGTAATAACACCCTATAGACATGGCAGCTGTGAGCCAGAATTGAAAAATTCTAGCTTCAGAAGCTGTGCGGCGGCCCGACTATCCGATTGTTGACATAGGCTCAAATACCACATAGTCTTCATTGAAAAAATTCGGATGAGTTTGGCAGCGGGACTCACACCTGTCGTGCTTCTTGCTGAGCTATTTGCTTGCAAGGATACAAATATCTTCCATGGAGACAGAGCTTTGTTTGTTTGTCAATGCCGCACAGAGTGCGGGGAAGGCACATATCAAATGATGATAATCCGTGTCACAAAAGCTTGATCTTCGTCGGGGATTCGATGTAGGCGGTTTGCACATCGGGATCAGCAGAAGACCGTCATTGCCATCTAGAGCAGGACTCGAATTCATAGTTGGCTGCGAACATCCATCCCACACTGGATGAATGTCTGCAGGCAACATGAATGATTACGAGTATCGGACAGAGCGGAGTCTGTCTAAGAAAGAGGTCCGCGGAGGGAATAGTCGAGCTAGTACCTTACTCTCGGCCGAATGTTCATGGGGCATAAAATTGGCATAAAAAGAACATACATCATTCCATATAACAAGGAGTGAAAGAGGAAACGAATAGAACATGAAAAACCAAGTATGTAAGATTGCGGCAAGGCCGGACTGTACGAAAGATGATTTTCCTTCGTAGATCTCGGTTCTTCTCGGATCATCGGCCGCTCCGTAAGTAATAGTTCCGAGCATAAACTTAGTAACACCCTATAGTCATGATTCAGCACTCTGTAGCCGGCTTGACTATCCGATGGATGACAATGACAATCCGCTCAAATACCATAGTCTTCATCAAACACAATTTGGATGAGTTTTGCCAAGCAGACATAGCTATTAGCGGAGGCCGTCGGAGTTCCACAAGAAAGCTTGATCTTCGCCGGAGATTAAATGTCGGCGGTTTGCACATAGGGAAAAGCAAGGAACCTGTCAGGCGGAAGCAATACTCTTAACGACAATGCTCCAAGTTCTCGGAGAGCATTCAATCCGTTGGAATTAAATTTGCGTAGAGGTCGGGTAGAATTAATGCAAGATAAAGCCATAGAAATCGTGCATTGGAGATGGAGGAGGAAAGGGGATACAGTATTATACTGATACGGTCCCACAGCTGGAACAGCCAGTTTACTATGTATAACATTATCACTTATGCAGGGCAAAAGCTACCCATCAACTCATGGAACAGACATATTACCGAGAAGGGGTCTCGAGCCGAAGCAAGGAAGCTAAAACCTCCTGGTTGGTTATTTTGATTCCTTGAAATGAACCATAACTCCCCGGGAACCAGAACTCAATCAAGTACTTTCGATGCCAGTCTCTCCGAGCACAGGACCTCAAGTGGAAAGTTTCGCAGATGTCTCCATCATGTGGTGCTTATTATCCGAAGCGCGTTGTGTCCATGTACTGTAGTATTTCGACCAAAGGTTCACGGGGTGTCACCCGTCACCTCAATTGTTCAATGGGTCAGTCGTTCATTTCCTCGGCAATCACGATAAAATTACCATAAAGGGTAATACGGCAGTTGCGGACTGAAATTTTTCGCGTTTTTAGGCCTATTTGGGTCCAAAATTGCGCCGTCACCTGTCACCAAGACCAAAATTGTTCATTCACAGGCCCGTGTCACCCGTCACCTGAACCTTTGGTCGAAACACTACAGTACTGTACTATTACGATCAAATCGACAGTCACGGGTCACGGACCCCTCTGTCGATGTCGAAATTTGGTCGATGTCACACGTCACAAAGGCGTTTTTTCGAACTTCCAAGCCGTCACACAGGCCTCAAAACCGCCTGAAAACAGCAAAAAATTCAAAAATTTCCATGCGAATGTTGAAACATTTTAGGGGGTCATGCAAAAATTTTGGTCGCTGTCAAAATGTCGAATAGGTAAATGGGGTCACGCGTCACACCCCCTGTCGATTTGATCGTAATAGTACAGTAGTAAACTCTCTCTTCCATTGCCCTTGTTTCTACAGTGAATTTACAATTAATTTCTGCACGACAACGATATCTGTCTCTCTCGGGCGTTGAATTCCATGGCTTATTTGAACTTGTTCTTGTGAATGGCATACTTGGCACAGCCATTAATTGAGTTCTAGGGACCAGCAGAAGGATTGAAGATGTCCACCAGACTTCCTTCATCGTTGCACCCTCGAGTTTTTGGCAGTATCAAATTTTCGAGATCTATCTCTGTTTGGTGCAGCATTTGGACATTTACTTCCACTGGTGCGAGTGTGCAAGAACCTATCCTGCTCAAAACATATCGCGTGTGAAGATATCATGATACCTTCAGAGCCCAATGACCCATAAATCTACACTGTGTACTCTCAAACGGTGTGCTCCCGGTATATACAAGCCCATGGCATATTGATATGTGCAGGACACAAAGCAAGATGCTATGGATCCAGGTCGCAGGAGTAGTACTCACCTTCGTCACTTCGTTACTTCGCTTAAGTTCACTTAAGCTCAGGGATCTTCGCACCTTTGTTGCACTTTTGGTTTTTCTTTGTGTCGCCCCAAAAAATAAAGGTGCAACAAAAGTGTCACACACCTTTGTCCCACGATCCGGCAATATGTGTTTAACGCATATGGTTTCCATATGCCTCAGTTCTTGCCCGGTGTCACTTGTTGGCTCCTGGAACAAGTACCCATACTGGGAAGTACTTCGAATGTGGTGTCCCTGAGGAGCTACGGACTGGGAGCTTCTGTTCCAGACGTTCCAGTAGACGGGAAGGCACAGGAATTGGGAGGAACAGCATATACAGTCAGGATCGACATAGGGGATTGGTTGTGATGGGTCGGGCACAGTCTGACCGATCGTACATGTGCACAGGATCACACCAGGATGGCGTGCTCGACATGGGCAGCCAATGGAAGGACTCAGATACCCATTCCTACGACGGATACATGGAAGTTGGACGGATAAACCAGACTATTTTACTCATACTTACTTATTCTCAGACGTTTCCATGTGTTTCAGGTCTTTGGATTTAGTGGCAGAGGCATCTTGGGTGGCTTCACGGAATCACCCCATGGCTAGTAGGCGGAAACTCTTGCGAATTGGGCAGATACCGGGGAGTTCGAACAAGGTGTCTCTTAGAATCCATCTTGGCTTGGAATCTTTTCTTTTGTGATCAGTATCTTTGGGATCTGACTTGCCATTCGTCTGGAATAGTCTGAAAGTGACTGGAACTTTTGGAATTGTGCTGAGTCCGCACTTGGTTGTTTGGGTTTTGTTGTGAAGAGCTTGGGAACGGAACCCACTAGTGTTAAAGAGCTTGGGATTGGAACCCACTGTCTGAAGCGCTTGGGATCGGAACCCACTACTGTCTGCACTGTCTACACTTGGAATCGGCATCCACCTCGCTTTGGAGAACTCCAGCAACTCGTTCTCAGTTGTTTCTCATAGCTGCGAAGCTTTACATCACCGCGCTACTGTGCTTCCTGTTTGTTCGGGTCTACCCTCGTTCAATCAGATCTAGCCAGAACACTTGCACAGCAAGGGTTCCATTCGCATTGACACTCTCGTTGTGTTCCACTAGCTTTCCTGTCTGTTCTGGTTCCATTTGGGTTCACTCAGAACAAGGCCCAAGTACTTCGACTCCGTTCCAAGGACTTCTATAAACAACACAACACTCTCTCCTCGTTTCTGAGGTCTATTCCATTCCCTGCAACCTTTTATAAGGCCCTGTACCAGGGTCTGATACTCGTCTGTGCACGTCTCGAGCACTTCCGTTCTGTTCCGACGCACTTCTGTGTGTAGGTTTGGTTTTGGTTGGTGTTTTCTTGATAGGTTCAGAGCACATCGATCAGCAGCCGAGAGACGACTCCAATACACTGCAAGAGCCATATGCCAGAGAGCGAAGTGCCTGCATTGCGCAGCATCGAGGAAAAGGTGAATGGCAGATGCCAGAAAAGGAAACTGATGTAGGCTGTGCTTTTGGTGTGCATAGGGTTGGTGCGCATAAGTAACGGTCCTATGAACTGAGGATTGCAAACCTGAAGACAGTGGCAAGATGAGAGCTTTGGAATCTATGTGAAGCACTGTCAGTCGGGGTTGACAGGACAGCTCTGTATGGGAAGGCATTAGCAGGAACATGGCGGGTGAAAGCAGAAAACGAGCTTCAAAGAGCGGTTTCACAAGTGAAGGGACAGAAGGAGGCACACCTCCCTCACTGAAAGATTCGAAGTTGCAACACCATTTTGTCACCGTGATGTCACAGTCATGTCCTTCCCACGTCAACTTGAGATGTGTTGTGATCACTTACAAGTTGCGTACCCAGCATGGTCGAGTCCAAGAGCCCAAGTGATCCTCTGCACACCTTGAGCAAACCTCGGCAGGGTCTGCCAAGGTCCAAGTGTGCCCAGGTGTGCCGAGCAACCTCGGCGCAGCCTTGGGTCGAGAAGCCATCAAAATGCAGTAGTACATGTAGTTTATATACTGAAGCGTAACCATGGGAATGTAAAGTGGAGAAGGTTGGAAATAAGGACGGTCGGTATCCAAAGATACCAAGGATGTTGAAATAAGTATGAATAAGTGGTAGGTAAGAGAGAAGTAGGGATTGGCACGGAGTGAGGCAACAGGAATATGAAATAGTTGAAACAGTATGAACTCACGGTCGTTGAGTCCAAAATGACTATATCCATGACACCAGGGCTCTAAACACTCTGGATGTAGCATACCAAGTTGTAAGAACAACCGCAAAGCATTGAGTGAAATTCGTTGTTTTGGGTTGTATACTGGCTGACTTGGCCAACTTGCTGTCCACTGTGCACAATTTGATCAGTCCAGTAAATTCCATTGGACTGCCTAATATAACACATTATTGCTACAATTCCAACTGAACTAGGTTGCTTTACGATCCACTGTGGTGTCAAACCCTGTGAATTTCATGGGGCTGCTCTATAAAATTACATTTTCATGCTCCAAATGCATGAATTCAATTTCACATACTTCTCATCATGTAATTTTTTCATATACTTTGGGGCTGCTGCAGTAGCCACATGAAATTCATGATTGAACAGTATGAATGAAGTCATTGTGAATGACATTGAAAATCAGAAAACTGTAGCACAGAGTATCAAATCATTCTGGAGACTGTTCCAACATTCCCATCGCTTCTGGTCGTTCATAGAGAGCCCACATTCCCGCTACCATAAGGTACAGGTCTTAGGGAGCCCTAACTTCAGCCACTTGCAGAGCGTCACATTTTTATCATCTATTTTTGCATAAGCACTGATCTCTCTGCCAAAATATGTGAACGGCACAAAAGCCGAATGATTGTCAATGCCAACTCATAATCTTGCTGAGAGCAATCCCCAAAATTTTCGCCCAATGTCGGATGGACACATCAAATCACCCCAACCGTCACAGCCATCAAGACGTAACTTGCTCTCTCCTCCCATGTCGCCCACACCACTTTCTGCGATGCTCTTCCTCCATTGATCCCTGCTTTGAAGTCTTTCCCCTGTCTCTTGGCTTGGTTCTGTCTCTGGAGTCTTGGCTTCTCAAATGCCCCGGGGCTCTATTCATTCGATCGGGTAACTCGAGGTTGACAAAATCTTTCTGTGCCTTGTTTGTGTTGCGGGGACTGTTGCACTGGGAACACTGTTGCCAACAAGCATTGAGGAACTGCTGATACCCTGGAGCTTGTCGTCTTTCTTTCTGTCCCCGTGGTCACGCTCCAGCATCCTGCGCAGTTCCCCGCTCCAACCTAGTCTACTCATCCTCGCAGTCCAGTGTTGTAGTCTGGGCAAGTCCTGTTTTGTGTATGCCAAAGGCATTTGTTACCATATCCAAGTGGCAAGAACACCACCTCAAATTCTGTCCAAGCACTCGGTGGTATCTCCTTTAACCGGCCTTGTCTCGGCAAAGTGTAGCCTTTTTTTTTTTTGACACCGCATCTGGTTGCGAGCCTTTAATCGCCCTTTTTTGGTGGAGGTGTGTACAAAATGGGCCGCTCAACCGCTTCAAGTGCTCTGGAGCATTGTGTACAGGGTGTGAGCCCCGCATTTCTGCGGTATTTAATCGTGCTAATGTACTCCCAAGCTCGGGTTCCGGATTCGATCCATCAGCCAATTGACATTTTGATTGTCGTGTTTCACGTGTTTTTTCGTATTTCCGTGTTGTGATCAAAAATCATCATTTTTGCACAGGCGCTGGAGCCTGCTGGTGGGGTCAAAGAATTATGGAAAGGGCAGGTATTTGGTGTAAGATAGTGCTTTCATCTCAACTTTGGTAAATTTTGATATGTCGGCGCCGTGGGTGGGGATTTTGGGCCCGTTTTGTTGTTGTCAAGATTTGTAAAAATGTTGTTGGCGCAGAGTGTTGCCGCGTTTCCGGGTGTTTTCGGCCGTTTTTTGGTGTTTTCATGTGTTGCACAACATGACAACTAGATTGTCAAAAGACTGATGTCTCCTTTTGCATCTGTGTATTATTCTTGACTCTGACAAGGCAACAACCATAGTTGGTGGTAAGTACTTGCTTTCAATACTTAGTGTAGGTTACGAGAAGTATCATAGTTTTTTTACCCAACCACTGTCTGAATCTCGAGATTTGGCAATGTCAGGATTGTGGCAAAATCAAACTCCGGCTTTGATGATAAGTTTTTGCGCCAGATAATCCTGACTGTTGATACATAGTCCGGCTAAGCTGTGTCCTTCAGTATGAACACCAGGCCCCATTTGGAGTCTCTGCTGCGTCAAACCCAGGGAACGGCTTTGCGCTACTTAATTCAATTATTTTCCGCAATACCAGCCTGAGTGCGTGCATCACAGATGAGCAAACCGGAGACTGTAGCATGGTCAACCTCGCGGATGAGCCATTATATGTTTACATTCAAAACGAGCTTTCACTGCTCCAGTCATGTTCACAGTGCCGCCCGGTTTTCATTTCCACGGCTTTGGATAACCTAGAAATCAGCCTCAAGATACTGAAGCAAAGGTGTGATTGTAGTACACATAAATTATAATGCACCAAGTTGATGTTGTCTTTTTTTTCCTTTTCTTTTTGCCGTTCTCTGATATCCCTTTGAATTCCGCTTCCGTATCCTCCCAGCTTAAATTCAGTTAAGACCAAGATCCAGACAGAACATTCCCATCTTTGTATGTCTCACGCAGCTTGTTCTCAACAGTGTCACAGGTCTCTGTCCATAGAGACTGAAAGACATCCTCATGGTACAAGATAGGAAAGAGGATTCGGGTATGTATGATATCGGAAATTTTGGGCCACCTTCGAATTTTGGATCTATCTTTGACAGAGCTTGGGGACGGGAAGATTCATGGTAGCGGGCTCTGCCGCTTGTCGGCTCTACCCGCCTTATTCGAGGTCCTGGTTTGTGGTCTGGGATACGTGCTATGAGACAGCTGATATCGTCGATGTTGATGACTTCAATAGGGAAGAATTCTCCATCTTTGGAGTAAGGGGTGTCAAGATGATTCTTTTTGGCAACCTTCACAGGGTGGACAATGGCCAGCAGCACCTTCTTTGACAAAGGCTGGCCATCTTTTGTCAACATAGGTAGATCTGCAAAAAATTGAACAATAGAGGCTTTGCGCTGAGCCACCAGAAGCCACCGGGTGGCTCGTCAGGCATGCGGTCATGGTGGCTAAAATGACGCAAAAATCGTATTTTTAGCCACCAGTGAAGCCACCGGATGACGTCGTACCTGGCATAGCCACCGGACAGCGCATGCCGAAATAGCCACCTGGTGGCTCCGGGTGGCTCTGCGCAAAGCCTCTAATCTGCAAAAGTTGACCATACACTATGCAGCATTCAAGTATAATGGGGAGTCGGCTATGATTTCGATTTTTATCTATGTCATGAGAGTACTCGAGAAGCATCAGCAGGCAGAGTAAGGGGCAGATATGAATAAACACCTTGATATATTGACACATCACGTGACATGCAGTTTTCCGACGCATGAACAAGTTCGACACTGTGAATGAAATCACCTCTGTAGAGGAAAGAGATTATTCCCCAGCTGGAAACATTCCCAGGAATTGCTGTATCCACAGCAGCCTCGGAAACATTGAGGTCCCTCCATGGATATCACTACTTTCTCTACAAGCCACTCATCCTTCCCTTTGAATGGGCCTGTGTCCCACCGGGGGCAAAGACCGACGCATATGGGAACCATATGCGTTAAACGCATATGGTTCGCATATGCACAGATTGTGGAACAAAGGTGTCAATGACCTTTGTTGCACCTTTGTTTTCGCCTTTGTGGCCTTTGTGTCCTTTGTGTCACCCCCGAAAACAAAGGTGCAACAAACGTGATTGACACATTTGTTCCACAATCTGTGCATATGCGAACCATATGCGTTTAACGCATATGGTTTTCATATGTGTTGGTTGTTGCCCCTGGTGTCCGGAACAGTGTGCACCATACCTGCTGTGATGAGTGTGTCTTGTGCTGTGAGGATGGGAGGTGCTTCTACTTGCGTCGTTTTTGCCCTTGGATTTCCTTTTCAGGCAATTCCTCTCTGGGAACGGCACCAGACGGCGAGACGGCAGACTTCGGCAGCTTTATCAGTGCTGAAGAGTCCGGTGGCATCTGAAAGAGCCATTAAATTTTGAAGGACATGGGCATTTGGGGTAGCAATGAATTTTCAACAATATATCATATACATGAGAAGCAGCCCAATGAAATTCAAAACCTAAAAACAATACAACAGGTGGCAAGGGGTCATGTACAGTGAGGGTAGGCCCCAGAACGTGCTTGGACAGCGTGGTGCCCCATCAATACACCCAGGGGGCATACTAGTGAGTGGCAAATGGGTTCAGCCGCCTGGAAACACGTCCATATGTATGAGGGGGTGGTGGCAGGTACTGTGACACGTAGAATAGGGCCGAAGGATGTTGTGGGGGGCTCGAAGCAATGGCTTTTGATGATTCCCAGTGGAATGAAGCTCACCTGAGGAGTATAAATGAGTGGAGCTCTCTGGTAGGTACAATGCATGTGCCCTGGCCCAACCAGCGGTGCACGTTGAGATGGGACCAATTGACTACCAGGGATGGGCACATTGCATTGCGCCCCTTCGGCAACACACTGGGGGCAAAGACCGACGCATATGAAAACCATATGCGTCAAACACATATGGTTCACATATGTGTGGATTGTGGAACAAAGGTGTCAATCACCTTTGTTGCACCTTTGTTTTCACCTTTGTGTCACCCCCGAAAGCAAAGGTGCAACAAAGGTGATTGACACCTTTGTTCAACAATCTGCACATATGCGAACCATGTGTGTTTGACGCATATGGTTTTCATATGTGTCGGTCTTTGCCCCCAGTGACATCTAGTGGCCAATTCCTGCCTATATCTCGGCACCTCGGCAACTCCTGCTGGTGCACATTCTAATGTGTACCCTCAGCAACATTGATGGGTTCCGGCCATTGCCATACAGTTGATGGGTGCTGCTAACGTGATGCTATACACATTGCAATATGCACCCTCGGCAACATTGAGGTCCCAGTCATTGCCATACAATTGATGGGTGCTGCTCATGTGATGCTGGTGCACATTGCAATATGTAATCTCAACAACATTGATGGGTCCCAGCCATTGCCTTACAATTGATGAGTGTCTGAAATGGCACAAAAAGCGCTGCGTCTCGGAAAGTATTTTGCATTTTGCAGAACAATGGGGCCACCAATTGAAAAACGGTATAGGTGACTCTTGTAGCACTCAATGAGCTCTACAATCTGAGCACACCTTTCCTTTTTGGGACACTAACACTTTTCGCCCAAAAAGGAAATTATTGACATCAGCCCTTCCCTAGCTCATAATTCGACCGTTTTGGATGATCTAACTGTATAGGGATGTTGTTCTAAGTTCTTTGTAGCTGCCTAGGACATAGTAGAGCCCATTACAGTGCAATGATAGGGTGGAAACAGCGAATTTGATCAATTGTGTTCCTGGCTACAATATCTTGAGGATACAGCAATGGGAATGGCTCCTGACCTTATTAATCTATTACTTTAGACCATAAGAACACCTTGTAAGTAATAGATTATGTGATGATCTTCAAAAGCATCGCATTTTGGCTATACCAGGAAATTCCATCTTTGCCCTATTCTGGGCCTCCCCATGATGTGGGATATCCCAAAACACATCCCTTGGACTTGACCAATGTATATATAGTAGGAAAGTAGATGGCTGACACCAAGATCACCCCATACACCATGATTTGAGGTGATCATGTGTTATATTGTTGTTCAGCCCATTCAGCATGCCACAGGGTCATAGGGATCTTTCTGAATAGTCCAAACAGATATTCCAGGCTACATAAAGAGTTCCCAACCAAAAATCAGGTCAATATGGGATCATAAACTCGAAATATGTCAGATGACATTTCTGGGTTGTTTTGTGAACAGGGCACCAAGGAGACCATTGAGTGTGAAATAGACACTGAGAATGGGAAGAGCCGCCTGGCACAGACTGTCCAGTCCAACAAGAACCAAAGGAAGCACTCCCATGTCACCGGTTGTGCCCCTTTGAACACACATTCCCAAAATAATGAGTGATGTACATTGAAATTGGAACGACATTCCAAGTTTAATCCGACCCTGAAGCCAGTGGTTAGACTATTCCCTGCGGCTGCTGTACATCTCCCCCAATTTCGAAATCCAACCATACATAGGATGGTTGCATCTCTTCTGAATGGAACATAAATTTCCTATTTGTCCAAGATATGTGCATCTGAAGTAGTCTCCTGACATCCCAATTTGGGAGCCCTGTCATGAGGGTCTGGGCCGTAACCAGCCGCTTAACCGTAGGTGGAGCTCACAGATTTTCGCTTTTTTGAGGTCTCTTTTGTGTATCTTCCATTCATTTCTCACAGAAGTTTGGAGGCAAAGCTTGAGCTATGTGCAATAAAAGTCCCTCCAAATATTTTTAGATTTATTGAGCAGCACCTTTCAGCATACTACAAGGTGCAGAATGCTGGGGTCCTAGTCGGTGGCTGTGAGGTCTGGTCTCTTGAGTGGCAAAAAAGCTGGGGTCCTATTTTGAGAGCACCACCCCCGCTTACGTGGCTGGTTACAGCCCAGACCCTCATGACAGAGCTCCCAAATTGGGATGTCAAGAGGGTCTGTGTACAAGACTACGTCTGAAGCAGGATTGTACCGGAGCCAAGTGGGTAGGGCAGCTCCCGAAGCAGAATCAAGAGGGCAGCTCAGTAGTAAATTAAGCTGTCCTTTCAACTCTTTAACTCGAAGGGAGTACCAGCCCAAACCAACCAGCATCTATGTACATGTTGTCGGAGTGTTTGTTTAAAAAAGATCAAGTACAGAACATCCCATTGCTTCTTAGGTTTCACAACCATTTAAAGCAACCGAAAATGGAATATAAGTGCCATCATCGCAATAATGCCCTCATGAGCCCAAGTGCGTTAACCTCTCACTGTTACAGCAGCTCGATTAAAATCACACATCATGTAAGGCACATCCTAGCCAAAGTCCTTGTACCATAGACCACTCGCTTATACTGGGAGGATGGATGTCTCTATGCTTTTTGTTATACTGGCGTCGCCTTGAGCACATCATTCCCCTCGCTCTCGCTCGCGCTTGGAATAAGCCTATTGCAGAATTAGCACAAATCAATCTCACGGTCTGGCGCCCGACGCGTTATCTCTCGACTTCAATTGGATTGGTCCCTCCTCGTATACATTTCCTGTAATGCTCATTCGCTACCTCAATCAACTAATTTGAAAATTTCTTGACGTTCATGGTGTGTCTTCTAAGATCTACTGACTAATCTCGTTCTTCTCTGCTTTGCCGTGGTGTGGGGCCCTCAGGCCCTCCTTCTGTTGCCCTCACACACGCCGTTGGCGCTTGGTTGCTGTGCTCCGTTTGGGTGGCTTTGGGTCTCCTTCATCAGACCCGTGGTTGCCTTTGTGTATGGGTTCAGCCTGTTCTGTGTTCCGTTTCTCTCCGACGTGCTTTCCCGTAGATCTCCCTCTGCGTTGCAAAGTTCTTCGACCGGAACGGCCAATCCCCCTGCAAACCATAAACACTCCTCTTCCCTCTCCCTGGTCTGCATAGCGGACACGCTGCTCTTCCGCTTCTCTTCTCCTCCTTCCTCCTACGCGACCTTTGAAGATACGACTACCTTGCAAGACATACCCGGGGCGAGTCCAGCCAATTTCCCATTGGTTTCTCACTTGCCGCTATCCCGGATAATTATATATCTTCGCAGCACGACAAGCAATAAATACTGTTTCTTCCTGACAACTTTGCATGTGGCATCCGAGTCTTCCCCCTTACTCAGGTTCAGGCCTGTCGGAATTTCCAATTTTGCGACCAGATCATGAAGGACAGACACATTACATTCATCCAACCTGCAATGGATATTGTGCCCTCACCTCGATTTTGCATTGTTCCTTAAGACGCTGCGGTAGAAGGGCCTACTACCACTATCGGAGTGTCTGGCTTGTAGGAATCTGTTATGCGAATACGCGATGCTGTGGATGTTCATCATTGCCTACCAGTGTTAGTAGTATCCTGGTGGCTAATAAGCACCATTACCCTCGAACTTATTCGTCCTCCGGATCTTGTTCCTCCCTTCCATCTACCCCTCGTCCCTTCATCGAATTAATATTCTCCGTTTCTCCTTCCCGCTGGAGATGCTCTGAACCAAGCACAAAATCAGCTCAATATACGGATCCACATCATTCGCGTTTTTACTTCTAACCTGTAGGGGTCGAAAGAAGAGTGGCACATCGAAAAATACGCGTGGAAACAAGAAGAGCGAGTCTACTCGCACAAGAACGCGAGTGAAAAGAGGAACACAGGCAGAGATGCACGCATTCGAAGAGGGGGTAGGTTTTTAGAAGGGTGAACGGGGTGCAAGTAAGTAGAAGCAAAGTAAGCACAGCGGGGAGGAATCAGGAGTGTGTAGATAGATGGGAAAATACGACGTGATGGAATCCTAGGGTGGTAGGTGGCTGAAGCAAGAGCGCGACTGCACCCCACACACATGTACACTCCGCATCCGCCATCCCCAAGTGAGACGCACGAGGATCCCCTACATCCGGAACCCCACCTCACCCCACGCCTTCCTCCGAGCGCGAGCCCCTCCTACGTGGCTCGGCACCGGAGCGTCTCGCCGGCGCCTCCATCGCTCCTCTCCCCATCCCGTATCTCTCCCTCCTTCTCCCACCGCGGCGGGCGAGGGCCTGCACGCACGCGTAGCAGCCCCACACCTCCCAATCCATCTGGGCCCCATCCAGATCCTGGATTCGAAACGCCAGAACCGTGCGTGGGATGGCGGGGGCCCAGGCAGCTGAGACGGTATACGGCAACGATCGCGCATGTAGATACGGGGCGGAGAGTCGGAGCAGCGGGAGGCCGAGAATGTGCGTGGACGCGGCGCACCCGCTGCGGAAAGGCAGGTGGCGCAGTGATGCGGAGGCGAGATGGGCGGCGCAGGCACGGCGGGGTGCGGGGAGGGCGAGGGGAGTACTGCGATACACGTTGGGGATGGTGATGGTCGTCGTCCCATAGCGTCTCGTACCAGTCATCCTGCCATAGAGATACGCTGTCGCCGGACGGGCTAGGACACAGTAGCACGTCTCCCCATTCTTATCAATGTCGTCCTCACGCGGTGTAGCTGCGGCACACCTACGCCCACGTGCCCGAGCTGCACCCGCTCGCGACGCCATGGAGTCTTGAGATATACCGCCGACAAGGAAACAGGCGGACGCAGACCGCGCGTCTCCCCATCCTGCGCCATCGCCTCGTGCGGTGCTCGGCGAGCTCGCCTCCCATCCTCCCGCGAGCTGGGCGCGCACCGACCAACTGTAGTCCTCCTCCCGGCCTTCGCGTCCTCGGCTCCCCGACGCACTTGCAGCGGGAGCGGCGAGCGGGGAGTTTGCGTGAAGCTCGCAGCCGTAAAGGGGAGACGGCGGTGGATGTGCCGGAGATGGGGAGCACCGAGCTACGGACGGGCGGCGTGGGTGACGAGGAGATGAGGGAGGTCAAGCATACACGGAGCACCAAGCGATGGACGGGGGGCAGGTGTCGCTGAGGTGCAGGGTGGTGTCACGTAGACAGGGAGAAAAGCCCGTCAGCCGCGCGGGTGCATGATGCGGGCGACGACTGCGATTATTGGAGCAAGGACGTTGGCGCGGAGGCATCGCGTCCGAGGGAGGGCAAACGAGGTGTGTGCGACCTTTGGCCAATGGAGCGTGCTCGTGCATAGACGACTGATTCCTCTTGCAAGGAGGCAGATAACGACCGTCTTGTCGGAGGCCGACGGCGACAAGCCACGATCTAGGTCAATCCTAGCGCACGCCTCGATCCCACGGTACAAGGCTCAAGCACACCCGCTCCCCACCCGTGTGCTTCCCATCCCTCGGTTCTCCAGGTCGAAGCATCTTCAGCCCCCATCGTCCACCGCTCGCCCCTCTCACGCATCGTTGTGGGAGCTCCCGCACTAGCCGCAGAGGTGGAGTCGACGCCCGCGACGCGCCGTTCGAGTTTACCGACTCGCGGCAGAACGCCTTGAAAGTAGCGCGGACATTGCGCATTGCCAACGAAGTCTCGTCCGCCACACGATGCGGATGAGGGTGGTGTGGGAGAGAGGGAGCGATGAAGCATCAAGTAGATAGTGGGGAGGATGCTCGACGGGGCGGGCACGGAGGGTAAAAGGGTGACGAGCCAGGGGCGGCCGGCAAGCGAGGGTGTCGCGGTGGAGGCCCACGAAGATCCGAAGGCGGTCTCGAGAAGCGGGAGGCAAGGCGAAGGCGAGGGAGCGACAACGAGGATAGCGGAGCGCAGCCGGCAGAGGAGGGCACAAGGGAGGGGCGAGTGGTGTTCGCGTCGCATCAATGGGAAATGGAGTGTATCTGGGTTAGTGTTAGCGCTGTCTCATTTGTAGGGTCGGGACGAGAAGAGCGCGTAGTGATCTGGGAAAGAAAATGAAACGATACGAGAAAGAGCGCAAGGTAAGGGTAACACACCCAGGACCCCGACGTACAATATGAGCGCGGGATGTAGCCAGTGAGTGAGGTGTTTATGGCGAGGTAACCTGCAAAGCGTGAGCGCAGCACTGGAGACAAAAGTACACAGAAAGGATAGAGAGACGGTGAGGGAAGATGGTGAGAGAGGGCGGGAAGGCACCTTTAAGAACCGATTAACAGCCAACACCGGTGCCTCATGCGAGGACAGAGTCGTCGGCGGACAATCGTCAAAATCTCAGGCTGCGCACAAAAAGATTTATTAGACCGTTGGTTTCAAAACTGGGGAACGCGACAGACTAACCACCTTCAATCTTACATTACTTACTCTCACGCCAAACCACGTCAAGCCATGCCTATTGCAGCCTGAGGACAGTCGTCGACAACGGGTAGAACGCGAAAGGTGGTCCAAAGTTTGGGACGGGTACGCGTTTCAGCGTAAGGAACATCGGGACCGAGTGTGAGTTTATGGCGATGGACTGTGAATCGTCGGCGATTTGATCCGTCTACACAGCCACTCAACTCTCTTCCTTTCCGCCACAGCAACGAGCGCGTCGTGCCAATTTACTTACGAGTCTGGATTCATTTGGCCTAGCCGCACGCACTGTAAACTTCCCGCTGAGTCTCTTCGCCGAAATCTAAAGAGTGTCTGCAGACGTCTCATCGTGGTTTGGTCGAGGTGGGCTTTTTTTTGTAAAACCTCACCAAGTCGCCGACCGCTCTTGCAATCAGGCCTTCGTGCGCGTCATGACCCGGGGGTAATCAGCTTCCCTCTCGTACTCTTTCTACCCTCTATCTTTGGCCTGTCTTTCATCGGCATACCAATTTACTGGGGCTATTTGTCTTGTTTCCTGGTGGCTGTCTTTCTACTTGGTGTGAATTTCACTTGGAACGGCCGGTTATCAGCTCAAGAGAATTTCGGCTTTCGGCCGTCGTCTCGGAAATGTGCGTATACCTTCTATCCACTTATGATGCCCGTTGTATCCTCCACGACCCCGAGACTAAGACATTCGGGCGGCAATTGCTTTGTCAAAACGCAGATACCTCACCGCGACTCACGATCTTTTCTGCCCTGTTTTGCGAAGTGCAACCTTCAACCCGTTGTTGCTGGCGACATGTTCACATCGAATAACATTATTCCAACTCAGCCTCGATCCTTTCTCACTCGCTCAAAGGTTTGGAAAACTCTTGGTAATCCCCCAACATAGCTCTAGATTTCCCGATCAATCGCTTTCCTGCGCCAGATATCTCATACCGAGGTACTGGCTCATCGTGTTCGTCTGCGGGACGATTCGATTCATTTGTTCAAACCTCCGGCTCCGACCGACACAACGGTATTATCTTTCCGCAAGGCCCGGACCCGACATTTCTTGAGTGTCTCAACTGTGGATGATCTTTTGCTCTCTTTGCTTCGGAGTGAGCTCATATTCTTTTAACCCGGCGCGTTTCGAACCAGACCACGCGCTTACCTCTTGGCTGAGTTGGGTACTCGTGTGGCTCCTTTAAATTATAGCTAACTATTTCTTGGTATCTTAAGTAGTACTCATGTTGTGTTCGAGATTCAATATAATACAATTTTCTTCTAGTTGCAGAGGTGTATACTTTAGCATAGAATTACATCCGGGTTTCACTAGAGGCAGTACTAGTGGATATCGGAGACAAAGCGATGCAGGACGATTCAAGCGTACTTTCGTTGAAAGGAAGGAAAATAATGAAGAAGACGAAGTATTGTATTGGGTGGCGGCTATTTGCTCGAGGAATGTCTGCGCTTCATATGGATGGGTTCAGGCAAAAAGCGGTGAGATATTCTGACCACACATTCTCGTTTCTGGCAAGTTTCTGGGATAATATTCGGTTTAACCCGGCGCCTGTTAGATCAAGACCGGCGATCAGATGCTTTTGAAGATCGATCGGATCGGCATTGTCACTGCTTCTCGGACATTGATCGTGAGAAAATGCGTGCTGTTCTCCACGAGGCGCTCAAGGTGACCAGTCTTTGCCTTCCACTTCCACGTCCACTGCGCAGGAATACATCCTCCTCACATTTTCTGTGAGCGGCTCTTTCTTGTGTGCTCGCTTGTGGCTCACATAGTATTCTACCTTCATAAGATCAGTGTCATAACGATCCACGCGGACCATGTCTCGCCAAAGGGATGGATCCACGCCCGTCATTAACAACATTTATGGTGCGTAGGACATTCACTGGGATTTCAACATCATGACTTGTCCCCAGGAGGCACAGGAGGTAAGGGTGGAAAGGGCGGCGTAATCGGTGGTGACGGGGGTACAGGGGAAGGTCCCACCGTGATCTTTGATCACTCCACAAAGAAAATGTATGTCCGTGAAGTGTCCCCTGTTCCTTTCGTGAAGTCCTTTCTCAACAAAAACAGTGTACACCTTGGTCAAGGGTTAATCACATTTCCTGTGTTGAATATTTTTCAAGCTGAATTATGTCTAGACTCGAAGAAGTTCTGCATAAGTGGCTGGAATATCCTCCTGATACGAAGGACAGACAGTATGAGCTACGGAGCCTTCATCATGAAGCTACTGGGCGCTGGCTCCTACATGATTTCCAATTCGTCAAATGGAAGACCACACCAGGCACGTTATGGATCAAAGGAATCTGCAAGTCAATTTCATTCTGTCCCAATTCCATGTTCAATAATTGGTTGCAGCTGGTACTGGAAAGAGTGTACTAAGGTGTTTTATATCGCTACTACACACATAATCTGCTGCTGACAATACCTATATGGCCAGCTCCACAGTGATTGAAGAAATTGTTAGGGGCAGTCCTAAGCGGTCGGCAGTTGCATATTTCTATTTCGATTTTAGAAACGAGAGGCAGCGCATGGACATCATGCTACGTTCTATTGTCTGGCAACTCTCTGGACAGTCACCTTTGCCCTATAGCTTTCTTTGTCGGCTGCATACAACACTAAGAAACGGAACTATACTGCCGCAACCTAAAGATCTTCTAGGAGTCCTCAATGATTTACTTTTAGAGCTGGACCAGACATATATTATCATTGATGGGCTCGATGAATGCGACAAGACCGACTGGAAGCATCTTATTGAGTTCATTCACAGCCTATGCTATCCTGCGCAAAATGCACTGCATTTTCTGTTTACCAGTCAACCTCTTGAGAAATTCCAAAAAGAATTCAAGGATGTAACCTTCATTGAGCTTGGTTCTGTGGTTTCAACCTTACATTGGCAGCGAAGTTCCCAGGCTGGGAAATTGGGCTAGTGATGGCAAGTATGTAAGGCATGTCACGGAGCAGATTGTGCAGAAGAGCAATGGAATGTTGGTGCTCTCATTTTGCTGTGATCTGTCCTCAAGCTAACTTGCATACCAGGTTTCGCTTGGCCACATGTCTCCCTCATTGAACTGGGTCATTGTGATTGGGAAGATGACTGGGACGAAATCCTGAAGGCCCTCCCAGCTGATCTGTTTGCAATTTACAACCATTTCTTCACTCGAGCAACAGATACCACTCCCAAAAGAAAGGTTTTTATCCAGGCCATTTTCTGATGGCTTGTGTTTTCTGCTAGCCAACTCTCATTAGAAGAGCTGGCAGATGCTATTGCTTTCCGGATAGATGACCCCACATTTGACTTTTCCGACCCAGCCAAATCTATTTATTACCCAAATAGACGTCAGGGCAACTCTGGCATCTTCAAGTTGTTGGAGGGTCTGGTCGTGATCAAAAACGAGGGCTGGGCTAAGCCATCAATCATGTTTGCACATTCATCTGTCAAGGATTATATGCTCTCCCCCCAATTCCAGCAGGCATTCAGCCTAGTCATTGATGTGAGGAAAGATGTTTCCCACAAGTTTATTACCCAAACTTGTGTCCGCTCTCTCCTCCTCTTTGCTGACACCAACTATTCAATGACCAAGGACAAACTCCCAGACTACCCACTCTCATGGTATGCAGCAATATATTGGTCCCATCACCTGCGGCTTTGCAATGACTGTGACCAGAAGGCACTACTTCCATCAACAATGCATCTCCTAAAGAATTCAAATAGCCAATATGCTGCATTGTACCATTTGGATTACTCCCATCCATATTTATCCCAGGATTGGGGTAATCCTGTGCGTATGTGTTCCAAAATGGGCTATACTGAAGGGGTGAAGTCTCTGCTCATTGAGCACAGCACATCTGTTGACCTTGCCACTGAAGATGGCTGGACCGCACTGCACTTTGCATTGCAGGAAGGCCATCTCAACATCGCCCACCTGCTTATTGAGCACAGCACATCACTTGATCTTGCACCAAAGATGGCAAGACTGCACTGCATTTAGCATTGGAGCAGGGCCATATTGACATCGCCAAGCTGCTCATTGAGCACACAGCATCTGTGGACCTGGCCACCAAAGATGGCTTGACTGCACTGCACTTTGCATTGCAGCAGAACCATCTCAACATTGCCCAGCTGCTTATCAAGCACAGTGCATCTCTTAACCATGCCACCAAAGATGGCAAGACTGCACTGCATTTAGCAGTTCAGTGGGGCCATGTCGACATCACCAAGCTACTCATTGAGCATGGTGCATCTGTGGACCTGGCCACCAAAGATGGCTGGACTGCACTGCACTTTGCATTGCAGGAGGGCCACCTCAACATCGCCCAGCTGCTTATTGAGCACAGCACATCACTTGATCTTGCCACCAAAGATAGCAGGACTGCACTGCATTTAGCATTGGAGCAGGGCCATCTCGACATCGCCAGGCTGCTCATTGAGCACAGGGCTTCTCTTGACAGAGCCACCGAAGATGGCTGGACTGCACTGCACTTAGCATCGAAGAACGGTCGCCTTGACATAGTGCAGCTGCTTATTAAGCACAGTGCATCACTTGATCTTGTCACTGAAGATGGCAGGACCATGCTGCACTTAGCATTGCAGCAGGGCCATCTCAACATCGCCAAGCTGCTTGTTGAGTACAGCACATCTGTTGACCTTGCCACAAAAGACGGCTGGACTGCACTGCACTTTGCATTGCAGCAAGGCCATCTTAGCATCATCCAGCTGCTCATTGAGCACAGCACATCAGTTGACCATGCCACCAAAGATGGCAGGACTGCACTGCATTTAGCAGTGCAGTGGGGCCATGTTGACATCACCAAGCTGCTCATTGAGCATAGTGCATCTGTGGACCTGGCCACCAAAGATGGCTGGACTGCACTGCACTTTGCATTGCAGCAGGGCCATCTCAACATTGCCCGGCTGCTCATTAAGCACAGTGCATCTGTTGACCATGCCACCAAACATGGCAGGACTATGCTACACTTTGCATCGGAGAATGGTCGCCTCGACAGCGTGCAGCTACTTATTGAGCACAGTGCATCTGTTGACCTTGCCACCAAAGACGGCTGGTCTGCACTGCACTTTGCATCACAGCAGGGCCATCTCAACATCGCTCAGCTGCTCATTGAGCACAGCGCATCTGTTGACCTTGCCACCAAAGATGGCTGGACTGCACTGCATCTCACATCAGCATTTGGTCACCTCAACATCACTCAGCTTCTCATTGAGCACAGGGCATCTGTTGACCAACCCCTTAAAGATGGCTGGACTGCGCTGCTTCTTGCATCATGCTGGGGTCACCTCAACATTGCACAACTCCTCATCAACCACAGAGCAACCATTGATCAAACCACCAAAGATGGCTGGGCTGCACTGCATTTAGCATCAGAGAGGGGTCACTTCGACATCATGCAGCTGCTCATTGAGCATGGTGTATTGGTCGACCAAGTCACCAAAAATAGCTGGACTGCTCTGCATCTCGCATCAAAAAAGGGTCATTTCAACATTGTCCAGCTGCTCATTGAGTGCAGCGCATCTCTTGGTCATGCCACTGAAGATGGCAAGACTGCACTGCATTTTGCATCAGAGAATGGTCACCTCAACATTGCACGTCTGCTTGTTGATCACAATGCATCTGTCTACCCAGCCACCAAAAGTGGCAGGGCTGCACTGAATCTTGCATTGGAGGAGAATTATCTTGACCTTGCGTGGCTGCTCTTCAAACACAGTATATCTATCGACCAAGCCACCAAAGATGGCTGGACTGCACTGCATTTAGCCTCAGAGAAGGGTTACCTCAATGTCATGCAGCTGCTCATCGACCACAGTGCATCAGTTGACCAAGCCACTGAAGATGGCAGGACTGCACTGCACCTTGCATCAGCATGGGGTCATCTCAGCATCGTGCAGCTGCTCGTCAAGCACAAGGCATCTCTTGACAGAACCACTAAGGATGGCTGGACTGCATTGCTTCTTGCACTGGTGTGGGGTCACCTTGACATTGCTCAGCTTCTCATTGAGCACAGTACATCAGTCAACCAAGCCACCAAAAATGGCTGGACTGCTCTGCATCATGCATCAGAGAAGGGTCAGCTTGACATCATGCAGCTGCTCATTGAGCACAGTGCATTGGTCGACCAACCCACTGAAGATGGCAGGACTGCACTGCACCTTGCATCAGCATGGGGTCACCTCAGCATTGTGCAGCTGCTACTCAAGCACAGGGCATCTCTTGACAGAGCCACTAAAGATGGCTGGACTGCGCTGCTTCTTGCACTGGTGTGGGGTCACCTTGACATTGCTCGGCTTCTCATTGTACACAGTTCATCAGTCAACCAAGCCACCAAAAATGGCTGGACTGCTCTGCATCTTGCATCAGAGAAGGGTCAGCTTGACATCGTGCAGCTGCTCATTGGGTGTGGTGTGTCGGTTGACCAAGTCACTGAAGATGGCAGAACTGTGCTGCATTTAGCATCAGGATGTGGGCAGCTCGGCATTGCGCAACTGCTCATCGAGCACAGTGCCTCAGTTGACCAAGCAACAAAACATGGCTGGACTGCCCTGCATCTGGCATCAATGTGTGGTGACCTCAACATTGCACATCTGCTGGTTGAGCAAATGCTTCTGTCCATCCAGCCACCGAAGATGGCAGGACTGCACTGGATCTCACATTGGAGGGGCATCATCTTGACATCACATGGCTCCTCATCAAGCACAGCACATCTGTTGACCAAGCCACCAAAGATGGCTGGACTGTGCTGCATTTAGCATACCTGGGGGATCTCCTCAATGTCGCATGGCTGCTCATCAAGCACAGTGAATCTGTTGACCAAGCTACCAAAGACTGCTGGGCTGCACTGCATTTAGCATCTGTGTGGAATCTCCTTGACATTGCACAACTGCTCATTGAGCACAAGACATCTGTTGACCAAGCCCCTAAAGATGGCTGGACTGCACTACATTTAGCATCAGCGTGTGGTCATCTCAACATCATTCAACAGCTCATTGAGCATAGTGTATTGGTCAATCAAGTCACCAAAAATGGCTGGACTGCTCTGCATCTTGCATCAAAAAAGGGTCATTTCAACATTGTCCAGCTGCTCATTGAGTGCAGTGCATCTCTTGGTCATGCCACTGAAGATGGCAAGACTGCACTGCATTTTGCATCAGAGAATGGTCACCTCAACATTGCACGTCTGCTTGTTGATCACAATGCATCTGTCTACCCAGCCACCAAAAGTGGCAGGACTGCACTGAATCTTGCATTGGAGGAGAATTATCTTGACCTTGTGTGGCTGCTCTTCAAACACAGTATATCTATCGACCAAGCCACCAAAGATGGCTGGACTGCACTGCATTTAGCCTCAGAGAAGGGTTACCTCAATGTCATGCAGCTGCTCATCGACCACAGTGCATCAGTTGACCAAGCCACTGAAGATGGCAGGACTGCACTGCACCTTGCATCAGCATGGGGTCATCTCAGCATCGTGCAGCTGCTCATCAAGCACAAAGCATCTCTTGACAGAGCCACTAAAGATGGCTGGACTGCGCTACACTTGGCATCACAGTGTGGCCATTTTGACATTGTCCAGCTGCTCATTGAGAACAGGGCATCCATTGACCAAGCCACCAAAGATGACAAGACTGCACTGCATCTTGCTTCAGAGAAGGGTCACCTCGATGTCATGCAGCTACTAATTGAGCACAGTACCTGCACATCCCTTGAGCAGACAGCAGGTGAGCTCCCAAACACTGATACATGTCTGCTGTCAGAATCTGACAGATCCATTGCTGTCTTAGTGCTTCGTAAGCCGTTGATCTTAATGCTCATAGATAAAACACGAGATAAGATTGAGGACAGGCATGAGCCAGAGGTGGATTAGCAGCATGGCAGACACATGGTAAATACAACCTTTTCATTATAGTGTAGTGCAATATGAAACACATACACAGCACACATACTTGTAATATTCACATAGGTTGATTGGTTTGTATGCCTATGCCCTTGTACTCGAGCTCTTTTATTCCATCATTTCTACAAGTCTACACCCATTTCCCAGTCCTTATCATACTGAAGCTGCACTCAGATTCTTTTCTTAATCTTACAGTGTTCTGAGAAATGAGATAACAGGTTTTCTGTGACATCTGCAGACTGCCAGATAAGATGTGGCCTTCGGCGGCGGCAGTGTCAGACTAGGTCAACAAAAACGCGAAGATTTGAAACAGCATGAGCATGACATCACGATCAATGAGGTCATGCTGTCCACCCGCGCCACCCTCGACCGTCGATGGCTGCATAATCCAACCTCTGACGCTGCCACCCTACCCTCGACTCTACAGCTCCCTACCCTGTGTAAGGATGGTATCCTCACAACCCACATCAGTTACCTATGTTATGACATCTGTCCATCTGTCCATCTGTCCATCTGTCCCTCATGATGCATATCAAGTATCCATGTTACATGATCATCTTACACTGTACAGCCTTCCGTACACAACCCAACCCACCCACGTATATATAGGCATCATTTACCTTACTTTCCGGACCGCACGTAACCCCGACATCCCCCACCTGTATATCCCTCCTGTTGCTCGTAGCCTGGTTTGTCTCACCTCTAGGAATATATTGTGGTCCTGTCAACATGTGGGTCTCTGTCCTGGTTCGCCCGTCAGTGTCTGTCGAGAGAACGACAGCCTTTCACCCTGCTCAAATAAAATGCACGCCTCATGATACCACCCCACACGTCCACCGCCGATCTCTTGTCCTTTACAAAATTGTTCCTGCCCCCGCTTACCCGCTAATCATCAAGCACTGTTGGCCATCGGTTAATCACACTGTATCCTGCTGTATCCTGCTGTATCGTAAGACTTTCGTATATGTAACACCCTGTCCATGCACAACTATAACCAAGCTACCACGCGAGACGTGTCAGAGGCCATATTTCATTTCTGCGACGGTGTTTGTGATTGCCCCAGGATTGCCCTCAAGCAACTCGAGACGTAAACAAATGCTCGTGTGCATGTAAAAAAAAAATTATGAATTGCTCGCATCAATCAATCAATCAATCGACCAAGCAACGGCATCGGATGGGTGGCCCATGGGCCGGTGCTGGCAAAAATTGCAGTTGATTCGAACAATTATCCAGAGTCAGTTTACACATGGCAAGGTTGAGGGTTCACCCACCAGATGCGTGAAAGCGTGTCAAAAGCGTGCTAGTTCACGCATCATTTGGCTAGTGTTAGTGTCCTTGAGGGTGCAGGGTATGTACTGTAGCTGGCGGGAATTGATCATGACTCGACCCCGGATCCCGGTTTTGCTGAGTGAATAATGGCACATCACCGAGTCAGCAATCGATGCGCCGGCAAGCTCGGCTTTCAAGACCACAATGATGAGTCCAGGGTCCGGGGCCCCATGGGCCACGCCAGGCCACGCCTTGCAGCAGCGCGTCTCAAGTCTGGAATCTGGAGAGGCAGAGGAGAGCTGGAATCAACACGTGTTGACGCGTTGCAGGACGTCGGCCGTCCAACCTGCCAGTGGCAGGATCGAACGACGAAAACTGAAGAAAAAGAAAAAGAAAAAAGAAGCGGCTTGCGTGCAACTCTCCAAGTCATTGATTCGCATTCTTTACTTAGCTTCCATTTTGTTCCGCACACCGCATGGAGATTAATGCATGGAAATTCCAAATGTCAAAGTCAAACGTACAATGTCAGGGCACACGACCGTCTGTCTGTAGTCTGTAGTCTGTAGTCTGTAGTCGTACAGTACTAGTGTAACATTGAACGAGCTCGAATTGAATTGGACTACATACAGCCCCGATCTCATGTCCTGTACTGTCAGATTCTGAAAAAAACTGTTGCACCCTTTCACGCGATTTATACTGTAAGTACATTCACCAACAAAGCAAAAAAAGGACAAAGATCAACCAGCACTCAAGACCCGCGCCCAGATCGAACAGGTGAAGCCCACTTGACATTTTCATCATATCGAATGACTTATGCAGTGTGGGTGCAGACCATCAATATCTGCCATGGGTCTTGATATACTCTAGCAAGAATTGAACCTGGATGAATGGGATGAGATGGAATTTGGGGAGATTTGAACCCTGAATTATATATCAAATTGGAATCTGAACAAATCTGTTCAACTTATAAGCTTGAAGCTACATATCACTATGTCCCCCCCCCCTAGAAACAGGCTGAGGCCAGATGACCTACCTACAGCTGCCCAGAGGGGTCTGTCCAGGTGACTAGAAGTGGTCTGTCCAGGTCAGTCTAGGTATGTGCAGGTCAGTGCAGCTGTTTGTATCTCAAGGGAGGTCAGTTCAGCTCAGGTTAGGTCAGTCAAGATGTTGCTGGCCACCTAACCAGAGGTAAACATACCTGATTTCAAGTGGAGAATGACTTGTAGTCTTGCCGCTTCGTTGCTGCTGCAGCCAGTTTCGGCAAGACTGGTACATGGGTGTCAGAGAGCAAGAGATGAGCCGAGTGGCAACTCTCCCAGGAGTGGTGTCCCTTGAGTGTGAGGATGAACAGAATGCCCCTTACCTGGCATTGGATACAGTACAGAGTCAGTGCAGCCCGGGACAAGGTCAAGGTAGGTGCCGAAACAGAGACGGACACACCTATATGCACCTACACTGATCTGCACTGATCTGCATGATGTCAGTGTAGCCGGCCAGCTGTCGGCTACCCGGCCCTACACGAAAGCGTGTGTAGTCGGCTGCACAGAGTCAGTGTGATCGGGTAGCCAGACCTAGACTCACATTGCCGAACCTTGACTAAGTGAGTCTAGCTGACCCTGTAACATAGTGTATGTAAGAAGAGAAACAACCCCTGATTCGTTTCATAGATCCGTTGACCACAAATGCCAAAAAAAAAAAAAAAAAAAAAAAAATGTTAAATTCTTGTGAAAGACCCACACCCGAATCGAACGGGTGCCCGCCTACATGGTTCAAAGATCCTTTATAGAGTGCAGGTGCAGACTATCTGCCACGGGTCTTGATGTAGCAAGAATTGAACCTGGATGAATGGGATGGGATGGAATTCAGGGAGATTCGAGCCCTAGAATCTGGAAAAATTTGTTCAGCTAAGCTTGAAGCTACAGTACTCATCATCACTGAAAGTAACCGGAAATTCGCTTATTACAGCCGAAATTTGTGGAATGTTCTTGATCTGATTGCCTAGAGAGGTTCATCTGGATATATTCTTGCCCTCCAGAATGAATTCAGTATCAAAAATTATGTGCACACCTTGTGTAGATCAATTGTTTCAAGCCCCGTTCATTTTCGCTATGTGTGTCAGGAATTGAGGTGTATGGCTTCGTCCGTAAGCAAGCATGGAGTTTTCAGTTGTCATGACCATGCCTTGGGATATTCTGTACCTGATGCATGACTTGGAACTCCAGTAAAGTGAATGGATGCTCATAATCAACAAATTTTCTGGGGCAAGTCATGCCTGCATGGAGCTTGCACAAGCTGCTGTCCAGTTAACCTTAAAAAATGGAACTGTGAACAACTCAACTTTGTGCAAAACATGACTGGAGCACTCCCTAGTAACTGCTCCATACATTCATGATGTTCTACATGACCAATTGCCCTCTGAATTGCCCATTCAACCAGTAATTCCGAGATATGACAGATGATACTGCGGTGCAATTTGCCACAAGAATCTGGAACATAATGACAAACTTAACTGCTCCAGAATCTTCCAGAAATGTCTCTTCATCTATTCCAAGGTACCCCAATTTCCTTTCAGGCTCCTGGTATTTTCTTCGTGAAGTTTCTTTCAGCTGATTGATAAAATGGCATGATTTTGACATGGGTTGCTGATCTTTTCTTGTCCCCAGGAAGTAATACTAGGGCAATTCCCCCCAAACAAGTTATGTGGTCTGCAGCTAATATCCATAGGTCTGTGGTGGTAAGGTATAGTTGAACCCAGTTCACGTGATCTGGCACCGTTGACCCATTTCCGGTTACTTTCGGTGATGACGAGTATGTAGTAAGAAGAAAAATAAAAACTCCTGATTCGTTTCATAGATCCGCTGACCATAGCCACAAATGCCAAAAAAACAAAATCGTCAAGACACCCACCAATGTATAAGACCTGCGCCGGAATCGAACGGGTACCGCCTACTTAAGTCGTACTTCGTATTCCAGTGATTTTTGACCTGTAATTAAAAGTGTATGTAGGGCAGACGACCGTCTGCCACGGGTCTTGTTCTAGCTAGAATTAGAACTGAACCTGGATACTTTGGAGTAGGTGGGTGGGATGAATGAATATCAGAAGAATTTGGGAAAAAAATGAGAGGACATCAAGTCTGAGGCTCAGGACCCGTGCCTGAATCAAACGGGTGCCCACTTGGCATTCATTTGTAATAAGTGCGGGTGCAGACCACCGCCACAGGTCTTGCTATACCTAGACTTGAACCTCAATAGGTGGGATGGATTTTGCAACAAGGAGTGGGAATTGGGACGTGTTTAATCGACGTGTCGTGGAAGACACTTCAAGACAGGCTGATCGGAAATGAAGAGAAGAACAAGAAGCGGCTCACATGTGATCTGCCACAGGTCTTGTTATACCGAGACTTGAACTTGGTTGAGTGGGATGAATTTTGGAATCAGGGAAAAAATGTATACAGGCGAGGCACCCCAAGACCCGAGCCCAAATCGGACGGGTACCCACTTCACATTTGTCCAGCCTACTTGATGGAGTGTGGGTGCAGACCACCTTTGAAGCAGAAACAGGTTGAATGGGATGCAGTGCCGATCTATCGGTGATCAACACACCCTCTGAGTAATACAGGGGTGCTGCTGATGAGTTCCTGCCTCGTAATTGGCAAGGGAACATGGTGTGCTCGCAGTTGGGAACCAATGAGAGGCGACGCTCAGAAGAACAACTGACGGAAACGCGGTTGAAGAGGCGGATAAACGGACTTCTGACTCATTGGGATTGTGTTTTGGGCTTTGTAACAGTGTCTTGGCGGTTGTATAAGTATCCGAGGGTGTTTCTACGATGGACACAGCATCTTCCCCCGAACTAGTAGGCTATACGCTTGCACATTGGGTTGATCTGGGATCCTCGGCGAATGCACTCTTATAGAGTAGCACTATTAGTTGAAATCTTAATTGTTTCTGAATCATATATTATTCTGGAAACGCACTTGGGCTTTGCCTGGAAACTGTCTGAACTCTGAGAATCTGTTGGAACTGGGACTCTGTTGAAAGAAACATTATTGTTGTTGTTTGCGGAGCGGGTTTCAGAAAGTACCGTCAAGGGAAAGCTTTGGAAACGTGACTGCTGGCATTGCTCAGAAAGTACCTCTTTAGGGAAAGCCCTGTGAACGTTCTTGGCCTATAAACTAGGGGCCTCACTTGAGTCTACGGGACTACTTTAAACTTGTTTCTCTGTCGCTTGGACACACACACACACACGCTGCGAAGCTATAAATCTACTTTGTTTGGAAACAATGTTTCCACTGTGTCTAGAAACACGTTCTACGCAGTTTGCTCTACCATCTCTTTGAGATACGAAACCTCTCCCTACAACCTTTACAAGGCCCTGTACTAGGGGCTGTAACTCGTCGGGATCTCTGGAAACGTGCATATATTGCCGTTTGATTTGTTTGTTGGGTGTTGGAACAGTCTCTGGACTGTTTCTGTGCCGCTCTCGAGTCAAGTGGGGTTATTTGGGTGTTTCTTATATAGGTTCTGAGCACATCAATCACCATGTGGGAGTTATTTTAACGAAGTGCAACTGGCCGTTTGATCATAACACGGCATTGTACCGAACTGTCAGCTAGGTCACTCAGCAGTAATCAAAACACATCCTTGACACGGTCACGTGCAATACTTGAGAGGTAGAGTCACCGTGAAACAGCACTAATATTAAATTATTGTCTTGACATATACATATTATCTATTACTCCCCCAGAGCTCGGAATGATCTGGTTCGTGGCTGAGAACCCTCAATGATCAGGGCTTCATTGACTTCGAGTGCCCTCGGGCCTCGGCCGCTTCTTCTTCGGGGCCCGGATTTGTGGAGTTTGGGTGCGGTACTCGTTGAAAGAGCCATGAACCGTGTTCATATAGGCCTGGAATGCGACGAGGTTGATCCAAGCCCATATATGGATACTTGGCTTACCCATCATCCATATATTGGTTCTGTCACAGAGACTAATCCAAGCCTCGGTGTTGTCAAGATCGAAGAACAAATGACCGAGAAAATGGTCGCCAAGCATCTTCACTGTAGTATGAGCATCGGAGAACCCGAACGAAGAGTTCAACACACATAATTCTGATACACCCGAATTTGATTCAGAGTGGCTTTGTTGGGGTCCCACAAGCTCGAAGACTTGTCGGAGTCGTTGTGCTGAAGACAGAACTGGTATTCATGAGACGTGATCCAAGCACTTGCATTTTCCACCGAGAAAAAGGGATTATGACTAGGATCCCCGAGAGCGGATGGAAAGGCCTGACAGGTTGATTAACTGCAGTGTATCCCGTCGAGAAATAAATACTGACAAAGTGTCTATATGCCTTGATTTCTCCGCTAGGAATGGTCTCAGCCGCCTCAAACATGACGGAAAATGATGGCTGGGGAACAAGGTAAGAAAGAGAAATAACGAAGATAAAATTATACCTGGATGGAAATTGAGTTCAACAATTGATTCTGCGATGGGAAGTGAGTCGATGAAGAGAATCAACAAATGGAACGGTCACACTAGTCTGTTGTTAAGTGCGGGGTACCGATCAGGGTAAGCACTTGTTACATAATGTGCACAGCCACAACACCTTTGAACCTCCAACCACGGCACCACTACAAGAAGTTTCTGCCAGTTTCAACCATTAAAAAGGACTTTATTACCATTCCATGCCTTCTGGATTTTATTCAGCATTTTAGAGCACTGTTCAAGGTTCAGTTCTTCAGCAGAGCATGCAGTCACATGATATATTTGAGGACTTCTACCACCCGTTCCGCAGTGTATAATTTTTTTTTAAGCAGATAGGAAGGTTGGAGGCATCTCCATGAGTGTATTGCCGTAAAATCTAGTCTTAATATTGAGTCTGTAGGCACAAAACATCGAAAAGTGTCCATGTGGCTGTGTAGATTATGTAACAAGCTTTTACCCTGATCGGACCCCCGCGGTTAATAACAGACTTCAATCTATCGAGGTACGAGATCAGGTAAGATTGAAGTGTCTGGCTGCAAGAGACTACGGTCACACCAATGAGATGGCAGATAATGGGCTGGTTGAAATTATGGGAAGGACAGGGAACAGAGCGCAGAGAACAGAAGACGAGACAGATGTGAGCACCAGCGGCTGTAAACACAGGTATTCATTCATACTGCACCCTGGACAGGATGGTCTGCTTTCCGAGAAGGAAATGACACGTATTGAACATGCAGTACCCACTCCAGAAAATGTGATGTCTTGGTGCTCCTGAAGATACTCCTGATACCATTAGTATATGAACAAAAATAAGAGTGCTTGAAATTGTACCTGATATTCAACAATATGTTGCACTGGAATTGGACCCTGTATGGGAAGTACGAGAAGCAATTTCAGGCCACCTGATATTCCCTGTTTCAGCCACAATTTAGCTATGACTAATATTGCGACTGATACTCGAAGTATCAATGTTGATTTACGTGCATCTGAAGATGCCGTAAAGCCCGTATCAGCGGCAGTATCAGCCGCGGATCCGATACGGAAAGAATCAGCTGATAGTATCAGTCATGCTGATTCGGCTTTACGGCATCTTCGGATGCACGTAAACCAGCACTGATACTTTGAGTATCAGTCGAAATATTAGTCACAGATAAACTCCGGCTGAAATGGGGAATATCGGAAGGCCTAGATTTCTTTCCAGTACTCACCATATGGGTTGCCAAATCTGTCCGACTCGTCTGTTGCATATCAGGTACAATTTCTGCTTCTCTTATTCTCATTCATATACTAACAATATCAGGTGCATCTTCGGGGGCGCAGATACATCACATTTTTTGGAGTGACCCAGCACATTTTCGTAATATCGAAGATAGTGTGACCCATATAGATTGCAAGAACATGAGAAATGGCGCTGTTATAACACTGCAGGGCAAGGATATGATAATCAACACGCAACTAGGACACGCTGAACTGCGGATGTCATTTATGCTGGAGATTAATTAATTAGTAACGCAGCATGGTGGCCTCGCAGGGATATTTGAAGGGGCGCACAGCAGTAATGCCACGATTGGCAGATTGGACATAGCACATGCGGCCAACATGCGGCACGCTCCGGGCATGAGCTCCGAACAGATAAGTATTGATTTCCCACCAGTCCCACTGCCGATCCATTTGCTATCAGTTCCACTCGGAATGCGATCAGTCCCACTCCGAGTCGGAATAAACATTGAGTCCCACTAATTCGCACCAGTCCCACTAATTTAAGCACTGGAGTGGGACTGGACGAGTCCCACTCCCACTAAAGTGGTTATCACTCCCTGTCAGCGGACCGCAGACGTGTGAGAGCGGTCTACAAATGGAGATACAGTACGGCTCCAGACAGACAGAGCGGCTTGATTTTATAAAGAGAAGTGAGAGTGAAGTGAAGTGATTCTTCGAGTTTTTAATGCTCATGTCGATGATAATGGCCTATGAGCTTGGCTTCTGGGAAACATCCGCTTGAATCCAATCTCACGGCTCACTATTGTGTCATGAAAATTATGGTGGCGGCGAGAAAATGGCCTGTATGGCCGTCTGGGACGACTGGAGCACCGCCACTTCCATACCAGCCATACTCGGCCAGACGACCAGACGAGCCAGACCCAAAACATTTTCCTCAATGATGGGATGGCTGCGCATCACGCGAAAGAGGGGGTAGGATCTTGGTAGGATCAGGTCCGGCACTGATGAGATGGAAAAGTGCGGCGTCGATGGTAATATACTGGTCGAGCTCGAAAGCCACAGTGCGCAACGAGGGTGAGTCGATGAGGGCAAGCAGGGTGCAAAAGCCGTCGTAAGTAGTCGCAAGAACGGATGTAGAATGTTTCCAGTGCTGGAAAGCTGGACTCACCCGCGCGCGGCCGTCGATTTCTCACAGATTGTTTCACACCCAAAATGCAGTTCTTATCCTCCTTGAAGAGATGCAGCGGGATAACTGCAGCAGTCGCGCGAGATGCGTAAGTATAGCGCGGCCGACGGGGATATTGAAGGTATCCACTGTCACTGTTTCGGTTAAGAAAGTCGTCCCTGCTCGTTCGTCTACAATATCATACTGTCTCCACTTTCTCGCTGAGTGGGCGGATGTATAAAATCTCATCGGCTGACTCCACGTGGCGGGCGGCAGGGAATTGCGACACAGCTCGCGTGCGGGGCGTTGGCGCGATGAAGCTGTCCACACTTTCAACACTATATCCAAGTCCGACTCGCACCGCAATGATGGTCGGTGCGATTCCCTGAGTATTCAGGGCTCAGGGAGACTCAATGTTCTGAATGCACTCACTACTAACTGTCCCAATACGGTCCCGGCCATGGTCTGTTGGTGCGTAGGAGTTAGTAGCGGATCTCAGCACTCTGGGCAATTAACTTACCACCGAGGTCTGTTAGTGCATAGTTGTCAGCTTCAAATTCTACACTGAGAACGAGAATATTACACGTGTTAAGTCGGTGGTTTGAAGGTTTCTGTACGCCAAGGTAACGACAACAAGTCCACCGATAAAGTACAAAGCACCGGACTCCAAACTGATCAATTTCGGTCATTGCGGGAACCAGAAACGAGGCTGATGCGCACATCATCGCACATACAGTGCGGTACTTGGTTGCTACCTTTTCTCCCATCACTCGCCGAGCTGCCCGCGCGAGTGACCAGATGCGACCAACTGGGAAAACTGTTTAATTTGTTGTCTAAAGTTGCAAGGGAGAAAAAAAAACGAAACCAGTTAATGCCATCAACACGAAATTGGTGAGAAGGGAGATCAGAATTGATATAATGAAGAAACCCCCAACAATCAGGAGGTTGTCGGGGAGAGAAGAGTCGATTACAGTGAAATACCCGAAACCTTGAGAGTGAATCAATGAGGTGAACTGATGATAAAGCATACGGACGCGCCCGCGACAGCCAGTGTCAGGAATATCGGCAAGATGACAACCTTGAAGCGGAAATTCCAAATTGCATAGCAGCGAAATATCTGGAGAACGATCAGGCATCGCTAGGCACTGCGGCGACTTGTATAGACGAACAAAAATTCCATCTGCAATCACGCTTGGGTGCACTCGTTTAGTCAACCTAGCCTCGCTTAAATCCACGCACTTAGTTGTGATGTAAACCGCTTCCGCCGCCAAAGTGACGTTCGTGAAAGATCTTTCACTGCCAAACACAGCACCCATCTCAAGCCTAGTGCTCAATATGGTGGCTGCAAGCACGAGCGCACAATGGATAGTGCAGAGAATAAATAGTGCAATTGTTGCAATATTGAGGAATCTATGTTTCGCCAGGCGGCGAGTGCGAAGGAGATGCAGGTAAAACGCGAACATCACGAAATATGCACCTGTAAAGAATGCTATCAGTAACACATTGAGTGGACAGAAGGGGGACGGCATGGCCACCATAGAGACATGTCTCCAGCTTTTCACATGGATATTTTCAGTGCAAATGAACAATATCGGGGGCAATCCGCTTACTTACTGCGGCCAGAGACCAGGCGACCTCAAGGTCATAGATCAAGTATGACTCGGGGCTACTAGGCATGAATGTGCGGGGGGTAGAGACTTGGTCGTTACCGGAATGTAGTCCTGTGAACGGCTATATATTGGACAATGGATTGCAATTTTGGAGATGTGGAGCTAGAAAACATGATGGAAAGAGATAGTGACAGTTTGTAACCAAGTAGATGGATTTGCTTCCCGGGGGAGGCGGTTCTGATGGTCGTTCGTAAACAGCAGTGGAACCACCTGTGGCGTGGCAGAAGAGTCAGTGCAGCAAGAGATGCCGTCGCACTGCTTTGGAGCAGAGATTCGCACCCGGAAATGAAGGAAAGATCAGATAAAAATGGATCCGTACGTTGACTGAAGCAAAATTAGCAAAATGAAGTCAGCCTTGCGCCGCTTCATTTTGAACGAGGTCGTGTTGTGCCTTGCACGGAAGCGAAATCTCCTGCGGCGTAGGAGCCAGACGAGTCGTTGTAGACCACAAATACCGCGGCTTCGCTCCGGCGTAGAACTTTGCCTCTGGAAATCAACGGACAGCTACCCAAAAATACACAGATCCAGGTGATTGATTGAAGTAAATTACAGCTAATGTCGGAACCGAAGGCGCACTCAAAAATTTCTTGTTTGGGATGTTTTCGAAGAATTGTTAATAGCTCAACCAGTTCTACACCGACTTGAATGAAACCTGGGTAGTTCTGTCGAGCTAATTCATGCGCAATTAGTGACAGAAAGCGATTCACGAAAATATTATATATTAGGTAATCTATGCTTTTAGACCATTTTCGTACCAAATACCATCTTGCATGTCCAGGACATGTCCCAATGACCTAAAATTTTGGGAGGGACAACTTATATACTTGGGAAAAAACGTGATAGAGCCGGAATTGCAGATGTTTTAGTTACAGTCCTTGTAGCTCCATTGGATACATTTAGCAATTTTGGCATTCAGAAATATCACTTATATCGAGATTTTATACAATTCTGGCTCTATCACATGTTCTTTTAGGTATATATGTTGTCCATCCCAAAATATCAGGTCATTGAGACATGTCCTGGACATGCAAGATGGTATTTGGCATGAAAATGGTCCAAAAGCACAGATTACCTAATATATAATATTTTCATGAATCGCTTTCTGTCACTAATTGCGTGTGAATTAGCCCGACAGAGCTACCCAGGTTTCATCCTAATCGGTGTAGAACTGGCTGAGCTATTAACAATTCTTCAAAACATCCCAAACAAGAAATTTTTGACCACGCCTTCGGTTCCGACATTAGCTGTAAAGTCAGACTTCTGCTGCTTGATTTTTGAAGTCGTGTCTCCATAGATTGGAGTGTTAGATGACTTGTGGTCGTCAAGAGAGCTAAATTGAAACCAAAGATTAACAGATTTCGAGACATACAGGAAACTCTTTGACCTTCGGCCACTGCATAGGAACACAAACAGAAGGCTTTTGCTGAGCAGAATAAGAAAAAATAACTCTCGGCCAACTTTGATTTTGGCCAAACAGACTCTGTGGAAAGGAAGATATCGCAGAGTGGGGAGCATTCAGAGACAAGCGAAATGTAGAGGTGTACAGGCGCCGTCTCATTATCGGCAGAAGCATCGCAGTGCTACAGTTCAACAACCCCGGGCCGTGATGCTGCGGCGCAGTGGGTAAATTGAATGCATTTTGGGATTAATTAACCGTTCTTTAAGCAAATGGTCTCTCGGCGGTGCAATTGCCCCATGCAGGTCCAACTCCATTGGTTTTTCCTCTCGTCCCGTCCTGCGGGTGCTGCGCTTATGCCCCATTGGTGTACCCACCCTGTCCCTGCGGTATTCAATCGCAATGGCTCAGCTGACTATGTTTCCCTCAAACCGCCAGCGGACCGCAGCTTCACGCAGCAAATTTCTTACTGTGCCGCTGTTACATCTGTGTAAAATTCTCACTGAACCACATATTTTCTCCAGTGGCCGTATCACCGGAGCATGTATAAAGTTCCAGCGTCCTCCACCTTTGCCCACGACTACTTCGTTCCGTTCTCTCTTGGATTGACGGCCCTTCTGATTGCCTTTCTTGGCTGTCAATCAATTCATTTTGCTACTGCCTCATCCCAGAATCGTGTATGGCTTTCTCGACCGGTGATTATTGTTTGCCCAAGATCATCATTCACTGCAAAATCTGGATGGGTTGGTGCCAGCCAATGTCGTTCCCCTAGTCTCGTCTCGTACTGCACTTCACGATCATATAAACTTCTGTGCTGTGGTTTTGTTCAAAGCCGGATAATACCTGTCTCCTCCCTGAAGGTACCTGTCCTGGCTCTGTGGTCTTCCATTTCAAGCCTTTCCTGTGATTTCTTCACCTCAGAAAACTCGGATTCTGGCTACGTTTCACCGCTTACCCACTCACGGACATTCTCCTGCTGCTCACTCGGACCGTTTTGCTTGGCCATTCGAACAGTTCTTGGTCTATTTTTCCACGGCCCACGAGATCCCCCCAACCTTTCATTAAAACACTCGACGCATGGACTGCCCAGCATTAACCTGTGGATGTTTCTTTCCCTCAAATGCGAGCACTCCTCAGGCCATTTCCCATTCTCATTGGCATTCCGGGTCCGTATACTTCTCTACAGCATTGTATTTACAGCTTGAATGCATATCTCCTCTTCTTCTGATCTCCCAGGTCCACGTTGCGACATCGCCGGAGCGAAGCGGCGGCATGTCTTGTTTTTTCAACAGCTTTCGTGCCGTATAGATCGCCGTTGCAATCTGTGGTGAGACTCACGATAGTCGTGTAAAAGAGGGTATGTAGGACTTTGAGCAGGAGTGCAGATAGAGCGAAATGTGATCACCCTCGAAGCAGATCATCAATGTCAACCCAAATCCAAGGTCTGGTTGCCGCGAATGTTCGGTAGGGCGATGGAGTGACAGACATCGTTTGTTCCTCCAGAATCCCGGAAGAGACTGGATTCACAGTATTTCCACACGTCGAACGGCGAACGCGACCAGAAGCCTTCAATACGAGATGCAAGTTTTCTGGAAGAACCCTGGGGCCCGCATCAACAAACACTCCGTTTGATCCGAACCTCCTTTCGCTCGAACCAATTTGGTCGAGAAACTCAAGATAAAATGCTCTTCAATCGCTACTGCTCGAGCTCTGTCTACCCATGTGTTATTTCGCCCAAGAATCGCTACTTGAATACTCTGCTCCCGCCACCTTGACAGCCCCAGAGACATCAGCTGGTGTGGGCCTCATCGATACCAAGCTTATTCGGTTTTCTGGACGAGGGCTCGAAGACGTTAGGCACGCGCGATGCTTTGAGGTGCGTTCACAAAAAATAGCCACCGAATCCTTTAATGTCTTTCTTTTTTAGTGCACCGTATGGTGTATTCGCCGCTGGCTCTTTCACCGCCCCTCGACGACGTCCTAACGGGATGGGGACAAGATGCAAGCGTGTCGAGTGCAGAGCTGAGCGCTATGCTCAGGATCAACCCGTCGTATTTCGACTCCGAATGAGTGCATACCCATGGGACTCGACCTCTGCTCTGCTACATCCACACACCTCGCTGAAGGACACAACAACGTCCACGGCTACTACGTGGGCGGGCGCAGCAAGGCGTACAAGTTGTTCGTATGTACAAGGGTCACGCACCATCGTGCGCGGGGCATCAAGAACCTCCTCTTCCGCACCCCAATCCACCAACTCGTTCTCATCGAGGCACACCCTCCTGCCTTTTGCCACCTTCAAGTCCCGGCCGCGCACCTCCACCGGCAACCCCAGAGCGCGCAACTTCGACTCCGCAGAAATGGTGGGTGTTTCTTTCCTTCACTCCCCGCCTTTCTCATCTCTTTCTCCCTTTCCTCCCCTTCGCCTCTTCGCCTCTTCTTCGTCTTTCATCCGCCCCTGCCCACCTCTCCTTTCTTTCCCATTCTTCTCTCCCTCCTTTGTCGTGTGCTCATTCCATTCGTCCACAGAATAATATCCACCCACGAAGACAGCATCGCCGAGCGCGACTGCGGCCTCTCCGGCATCCACTCCGAACTCAGTCCAGGAACTCCGCGCTGCGCTGAGGCGCACGCTGCTTGATGATTCACGGCCGGTGCCTCATCCCATTCCCTCGCATCTTTTGTGCCCTTACCCTGAGCTCGTCGTCTACCTCTACCACGGCAAGCGCGAATGCACCGGCAGCAAGGACGCAGAAGGAGTCTGCCCCGGCGTACGCATCCTCGCGGAAGTGAGCGCGGCGAACCCTAGCGCAGCAGCGCCGACACGAGTACTCCGGGCGCAAGCGCAATGAGAATGGGATGGGCGGATGCACAAGCGGTTTCGGGGCGGGGCTGTGGAACTGAGGTGGGTTCTGTGTTTTGTCTTTTTTCCTTTCTTTTGAGTGGGAGATGCGGGGGAGAGGAAGCGGAGCGTTCGTGGGCGAGGGGCGAGGAGGGAAGGGGGGCTGCGCGCCACATCATTGAGCGCTTTGACTTCGCCCTCGGGCGCGTCGTTCTCGGCTCCGCGTCTACATGGCAGAAGACGGCGACGGTCGTGCTTGGGTGGAGGGCAGGCATGGAAGGTGTCGTCCTTCCATGCGTTTTTGCGCTTGCTCCCCTTTCTCTGCTTCCTGCGGCCACTTTTCCCTTTCTCTTCCCGTCGCGTGTCCCTTCTCCCTTCGTCCCCACTCTCTCTTCGTTCCCTCTCCGCCCTGTCGTTCTGTCCTCGGTAGGGACAGACGGGTGGGCTGCGTCCACTAATGCTCCCGGGCGCTTCGTCTATGTACGGGGGATGCGATCGCGTGCTTTGTGGGATGGGGACGGGGACCGCGTCGTGCTCATTTCTTCGAGCTCACTTTTCTTTTCTCCCTGCTTCTCCCTCGATTCTCTCGTTGGGACTCCATCCTTGTTCTCGTCTGCGGGGAGGATGAAGCGCTTTCTTTTTGGATGAATGCGATGCATGGCCGTCGTCTTCTCGCTTCGTCTCCCGTCATCCCGATCCTTTTACTGACTGACTACTTTCACAGAGCACCAATGGCCCTCGCAACCCAACAAGAGAATCTGCACCCTGGCCACGTCACCGAGAAGATACGCGCAGACTCCTGGGCTTGGAGCCGTTTCCGCGCCGGCGGCTAACGGACAGCAGAATGCGTGGGGGAGACGCGAATCCGCTCAGTGTGCGGAGTTTGACTCGTGAGTACCTTCCTTGCTATCTGCGAAATGAATGATATTGGTATGCTCATGCACCACCTTGCAGATACCGCATGCACCCTGCGGCTGGGCAGTGTCGGCAAAACAAGGAGCACGGTGCGAGCGCTGGCACCGACGCCAAGGCCTCCTCGTCGTCCCCGACATCTTCCTACTCGTCCTCATCCCCCTCTCCTCTGCGTACTGCTCCATCACCACCCCGGGCGCGCACCCCTCACGCGCACCCCTACTCTCACTTTCACCTCCCTTTCGCCACTCGCCCACCCACACCCATCACTCCTCACGTCCGGCGCCGCCTCGCCCTTCTCCAGCGGCTCTGGTACCAGCAACAGCGTGGCGAGTGCCTTCGCACCCTCGCTGTTCTTTGACCTCGCTGCTGCTGCGAAGATGCGGAGGCTAGTAGCGCGCACTCGGGGCCGTCAAAAGGAATGGGAGGCGTGCTTCGGGAGCGGGGGGGAAGCCCTCGTTCTTACCCGCCTTGTGCTCGGCGCAGCCTCGTCCTCATCTAATGGAAGATACGCAAGTGGAGAGGCAAATGGACACGGAGAAAGTGCGGAAGTTTCGTGGGATGGGTAGTATTGCGGGTGGTGTAGATCGAGCCGCTATCACCGGGTCGCGCCTGTGCCTGTGTCGAGCTCGTGCAAGGTCGCCGCCACTGAGATCGCGGCTGCGGGGGCGCTACCCCAAGCACCGGTGAAGGAGCAGGCCCAAGAAAGGGGAGATGGAGTGGTATCCTACCCTCTCCCCGACGTACAATTACAATATGCATCTGATATACGCTATTGATATATAGGCCACAGCTGCGTATTACCCACTTTTCCCCTCATTTCATCTCCATCTTTGTACCCCATCTCGTCACGTCTCGATCTCCCTCTCTCGAGAATCTTACATAAAGTTTCTTTCCGTTTCTCGAAATTGCATCTCAATTCGACTTTCCTCATTTCTGTTTCTGTTTCCTCTCTCAGACGGCAACTCGACTCGACGTCCTCCTGTGCGAATACTACTCCGATTTAGGGCTTCAACCCGTCAAAAAACGGCCGTTTTTCTCGACGGGACGGGTATACCCGTCCCGTCAGAGGGTAACTGAGGGCCCCGAGACGGGCGGGTCCCACCCGTCCCGTCCGTAACGGCCGTTTTGACGGGTGCTGGAGGACTATTTGTGCAAGTAAGTTTAATAAATTATCGACAGTCTGAGACCAAACTGGGAACTTACTAGGACCTCTAAAGTATCATAAAATATCTCAAGTGCCCTGATATAAGACCAGACAAGTGTTTGTGAACGGCCAATCGCTCGGTTAATCGGAATTTGATCGCAGATCAAATATCGGCAAGTCCTGGCAATGCCATCCAGGTGCTTGTGGCGGGCAAGAATTGATGTTTCAGCAAAGGAGTTTCCATGTATGGGTAAGTTTCACCTCAGTTCCCGGAAATTGGACGAAATTCATCTAAATTTGGTGCATATTTCCATCTAGGAAGAGTGACCCGTCAAACCCGTTAAACGGGCGGGAACGGGTACCCCGTCGACGGGTCAACCCGTCCCGTACCCGTCCCGTCCTGGCGCTGGCTCGAGGGCCCAGATGGGCGGGTCTTTACCCGCCCGTCCCGTCCGTCGACCCGTCAAAAACGGCGACGGGTTGAAGCCCTACTCCAATTCCAAGACTCCTCCGTTTTCCTCGTCATTCCGGCCTCGACTTGCGCTGCGCACTCGAAATTGAAATCGGGAATGGAGCTCTGAGGTCAATACTTAAGCGCTTCGCTTATTTCTCCTGACCCGTTTATTTTATCAGAATCTGTCTAAATTTGGAACCAAAGCCGAATCGTTTTGTTGTGAGTGCTGTGCGTCGGATTCAATTCGCCTCCTTGTTTCCACCGAGTTTAAAAAGTCGTGTTTTTCTAGGTTATGAATGCTGCTACACACCCTCTGTCAATATTAATTCGCTCCAGCCGGGAAGTCCGTATGTACCTCCTTTCATGTCCAGTTTGTCCAATTTAACACGCAGGTTTAGAACTCAAATCCAAGTATTTCAAAACGACTACATACATTGAGATGACTGCAACACAAACAAACGCGTCTATGGGGGTCGACCATGCGTGGACGCCTGGGCCTCGTGCAGTGCGTTGTCCAGAGGTCGAGTTGCCTTGGACTGCGTTCATGTACTCCGCCCATCTTGTGTAAACGGCTCATGGGTCAACTCTAGACACGGTGCTGTGGGGCTGAGCTCGATCCAGACGCACTGGACTCGGTCTCCCCGATGCGCGCGCTGTTTTCCGATGCGGAATCCGACTCGCATTGTCCAGAGCAAGTCCATGATAGTGGTGGTCCAGATTTAGAGAGCATTCACAGATAATTTGAGTCTGAATGTTATAGGCTTCAAGATATTCAGATTTCAGCCTGTGGGCCTCTGCCTGGGTGGTCTGGATAGTATGCTTCACAGTACCACCAAACATTCCACAAAGACCCAGGAGATTCATTGCCCTATTGCAAAGGGAGATGCCTCAACTGTATTTACCCAGGGTAGACAAACAAATAGCTGTTATACATAATGACCGTGCTTCATTGTAGAAATTTCCATCACTGATGGCAAGCTGCTGGGACTCATATGCAATAGATTGAGCAGCAGAGTTATCACCAAGCTGCCACTTCATCCATGCAACATGATACAATGCCTGGGCATGTTGAGTGCTATTTCCAGTTGAAATTGCCATAGATATAGCACTTTGGTAAAATTTTGTGGCACTGGGAACATCATTTTTATGAATCCGATAATAGTCTGCTGCCCTGAGGTAGAATTTGCCTTACAGAATTTCATTAGTCATAAAGATTGATATTCATTAAATACACCATACATTTGAGGTCTGTGTTGTCAAACAACTCGATCAGTCCTAACACTTGGGAAATCAATTCTGATAAATCAAATATCAAGGAATTCCGCCATGAGCTCAAAATCTCAGTCATGACAAGAGCCTCCAGTGCATAGTCTCAGGGTACCAGAAACAGATGATAGATCTGAATGATCAGAGGGAGATTTCCCTGTCCAATGACTTGGCTAAATGAATTCAGATAGCATGCACAGTACATGCTATCCCTCAGGTCTGGATGGCTGTGTTGAAGCCTATTATGAAGCACATTCTGAATGTTTGCCAGGTGTGATGATATCCGAGCAACTGTGCTTGAGCCTGACACAGTTACATAGTGTTCTCGGCTAGACTCAAGGAGCTCCTGGAACTATTTGAGAAGAGGTTGAATGAGATGATTTCCAGGTGGTTGACTCTTGTGCATGTATTCCCTAATTGGGACCAGGACTTTCAGCCGTTTTTGTTGATCCCTGTAGGCCAGACTGGTGCCAATCAATGTGGCTTTGCAGCCTAGGATATTATTAAGCAGAAGTTTGCTTTGGATCAAGTCTGCATCTGAAAGCTCATCAGGAAGTATGGAGAGGCTCAGAAGATCTTTGGCCTGTGGGAGTACATTGAGCCGAGGGCTTGACAGAGACAATGCAATGGACAAATCAAGGTTGGATCTTTTATCATATCCATATGAAATCAGAGATGTCTTTTCTTCTTCCCAATGGGAGAGCACAGTGGAGCAGCCTTCCATATCTGCCAGATTGGCAAGGAGATCAATAGCAAGAGGCATGTTGTCAGTCAAGGCAAGAACTTTTTTGACCTCTGTAGGCTCATGTGTTCCATCAGCAATATCTATGAATGTCTTCTGGGCTGCATCTGGGTCCAGGGGCCTCAGTGGAGGGGAAAATGGGTGAGTCCAATGACTTCTTGTGGTCTTTCCACTCCTCGCATTGTAATCTAAATGAAGTCAGCAGAGTCTATGATGAACTCATTGTGTACTCACTATCAGTGCAACATGATCTACATCTGTGAGAAGAACAGAAATTCCTCAATCTCTGAACAAAGCTCAGTTGGCTCCCAAACTGTCTCGAGATTATCTAGAATCAAGAGACTAGGTGCACTACTGGCAAAGTGTTTGACAACAGCTTGAGTGAGATCTGGGCCAGGCTTAAGACCCAGATGGGCTCCAACAAGGGCAGCAAGTTCCACTTTGTTTGCTGCAGAGTCACAAGCAACAAAATGCCGATATGGCCGCCCATATCGGGAAACAATTTCTGTGTGATGGATAACCGCTCTGGCCAGGCTAGTTTTCCCCATCCCACCAGGACCCAAGATAGCTATCTGGGGAGTTCCTTGGCTAAACAGTCTGAGGATTTCCATGAGTTCAGAGTTGTGGCCATGGAATATCTTGGGTTCTGAAGGGAGCATTGAGATTGAGGTGGAGCTCAATGTAGATGTCAGCATCAGTATCATGGCACCATGTATCGGTAAATACCTGGTGTAGGAGCCAGAATAGACCTGGAGTCAGGTTAAGTAGCATTTCAAAATGGTGCAGGGAACTCTGTACCGTTGATGCTCCATCTGAATGAGATAAATCCACCTAATACTCCCACAAAAGCCCTCTAGTTAGAAGGGGGTAACCCGGGGGTTACCCCCTTCTAACTAGAAGGCATCATGGCTGTTTTGCCTATGATGCATTAAAAGCTGGAGCAAAGTCGCAATAAAGTCACAATATCTATAAGGTCATGAGAGCTAAGACGAGCTAGCTGCAATAAAGTCAGACTAAAGGCACAATAAAGCTGCAATACAGATGACCTTATATGGAAATGTGACCTCAGACATAAGCTGCAATAAAGCTGGAGTAAAGTCGCAATAAAGTCACAATATTTATAAGGTCATAAGAGCTAAGACAGCTAGCTCAATAAAGTCACAATAAAGGCACAGTAAAGCTGCAATACAGATGGCCTTATATGAAATGTGACCTCAGACGTAAGCTGCAATAAAGCTGCAATAAAGCTGTGATAAAGTCACAATAAATGTAACTGTTTACTTAGGGCTTGAAGGGAATGGTAGCTGCAATAAAGTCACAATAAAGGCACAATAAAGCTGCAATACAGATCACCTTGTATAGAGATGTGACCTCAGACGTAAGCTGCAATAAAGCTGCAATAAATGTGACTGTTCACTTGGGGGCTCGTAGGCCATGGTAGCTGCAATAAAGTCACAATAATAGCCGGTCATGTCAGTGGGCTTATGTAAAGGCCTGAGACAGTTAACATACAGCCACTATAGCCCTTATCTTTCTCTGCCATCTGGGAGGCTCATCCTAGCTGTTCTTGGCTTTTCTTGGCTTGGTCTGGCACCTCTCAGGCATCCCAGACAAGTCTTATGTGGTCAAAAATAGCCGTATTTCACTTGAAACTGATAGCTGCCTGTATTGGGGTGGGATTGATGGGCCCCGGCCATTGCCCTTAACATGATAAGTGTTTGTATTGTGTTTTACAGCTGTTCTACCATTGATGGCGGCCCATACTGGGGTTGGCAATTCATGGAATACCACAAAAAAGTGCCGCATCTCGGAAATGTTTTGCATTTTGTGGGCCAATGGGGCTTCTGATGGGAAAATGGTATAGGTGACTCTTATAGCCCTTGATGAGGCTCTACGATCTGAGCATAACTTTCCTTTTTGGACACTAACGCCTTCTGCCCAAAAGGAAATTTCCGAACATCAGCCCTTCCCTAGCTCATAATTGTACCATTTTGGATGATCTAACTATATAGGGATGTTATTCCAAGTTCCTCTGAAGCTGACCAGGCCAAATTAGAGCCCATCATAGTGCAATAATAGGGTGCAAATAGCGAATTTGATAAATTGTGTTCCTGGCCATGATATCCTGGGGATACAGCACTATAAATACATCCTGGCTGTATTACTTTGTTCCCCTAGGTTTTGAAGGTGATTGGGCCAAATTGCACCTTATTATAGTGTAATAATGTGGTGAAAATAGCGAATTTGATAAACTGTGTTCCTGGTCATGATATCTTGGGGATACAGCAATATAAATACCTGCTGAGTATATTACTTTGTTTCTCTAGGCTTTGAAGGTCACTGGGACAAGTTGCAACCCATTATAGTGCATAATAAGGTGAAAATAGCGAACTTTCCCTTTTGGGACACTAACACCTTGCATCCAAAAAGGAAATTCCCTACATCGGCCCCTCCCTGGCTCATAATTTGACTGTTTTGGATGATCTAACCATACATGGATGTTTTTCTGAGCTCTTTGAAGCTGACTAGAACAAACTGGAGCCCATTACAGTGTAATGATAGGGGTGAAAATAGCGAATTTGACCAATTGTGTTCCTGGCCATAATATCTTGGGGCACAGCCATATAGATGCCTCTGACTGTATTACCTTGCTCCCCTAGGCTATAGGAGTACCCTGCAAGCAATGGATTATGTGAGGATCATTAAAAACATCGCATTTTGGCCATATCAGGAAAATTGCAATGTTCACCCCATTGTGAGCCCCATTGTGAGCCCCTCTATGATGTGAGATATCCCTGAAGACATCTTCTGGATCCTTCCTATGTATATATACTATAAAGGTGCACAGGCAACATCAAGGACACCCATAACCCATGATTTGAGGTGACCATGTGTTATAGTGTTGTTCATCTCATTCAGCATGCCACAGGGTCATAGGGATCCTTCTTGGTGCTTCCAAACATATATTCCAGACTGAACAACAGTATTCAGCCAAAACTCGACCAAAACACTTCAAATAAAGCTCAATCTGAGTCATTTACATTGTCCTCTTCCCATTCTCAGTGTTTATTTCGCACTCAATGGTCTCCTTGGTGCCCTATTCACAAAACAACCAAGAAATGTCATCTGACATATTTCGATTTTATGATCCCATAATAACCTGATTTTTGGCTGGAAACTCTTCATATGGTCTGGAATATATGTTTGAAGCACCAAGAAGGATCCCTATGACCCTGTGGCATGCTGAATGGGATGAACAACACTATAACACATGGTCACCTCAAATCATGGGTTATGGGTGTCCTTGATGTTGCCTGTGCACCTTTATAGTATATATACATAGGAAGGATCCAGAAGATGTCTTCAGGGATATCTCACATCATAGAGGGGCTCACAATGGGGCTCACAATGGGGTGAACATGCAATTTCCTGATATGGCCAAATGCGATGTTTTTAATGATCCTCACATAATCCATTGCTTGCAGGGTACTCCTATAGCCTAGGGGAGCAAGGTAATACAGTCAGGAGGCATCTATATGGCTGTGCCCCCAAGATATTATGGCCAGGAACACAATTGGTCAAATTCGCTATTTTCACCCTATCATTACACTGTAATGGGCTCCAGTTTGTTCTAGTCAGCTTCAAAGAGCTCAGAAAAACATCCATGTATGGTTAGATCATCCAAAACAGTCAAATTATGAGCCAGGGAGGGGCCGATGTAGGGAATTTCCTTTTTTGGATGCAAGGTGTTAGTGTCCCAAAAGGGAAAGTTCGCTATTTTCACCTTATTATGCACTATAATGGGTTGCAACTTGTCCCAGTGACCTTCAAAGCCTAGAGAAACAAAGTAATATACTCAGCAGGTATTTATATTGCTGTATCCCCAAGATATCATGACCAGGAACACAGTTTATCAAATTCGCTATTTTCACCACATTATTACACTATAATAAGGTGCAATTTGGCCCAATCACCTTCAAAACCTAGGGGAACAAAGTAATACAGCCAGGATGTATTTATAGTGCTGTATCCCCAGGATATCATGGCCAGGAACACAATTTATCAAATTCGCTATTTGCACCCTATTATTGCACTATGATGGGCTCTAATTTGGCCTGGTCAGCTTCAGAGAACTTGGAATAACATCCCTATATAGTTAGATCATCCAAAATGGTACAATTATGAGCTAGGGAAGGGCTGATGTCGGAAATTTCCTTTTTGGGCAGAAGGCGTTAGTGTCCAAAAAAGGAAAGTTATGCTCAGATCGTAGAGCTCATCAAGGGCTATAAGAGTCACCTATACCATTTTCCCATCAGAAGCCCCATTGGCCCACAAAATGCAAAACATTTCCGAGATGCGGCACTTTTTTGTGGTATTCCATGAATTGCAACCCCAGTATGGGCCGCCATCAATGGTAGAACAGCTGTAAAACACAATACAAACACTTATCAATGTTAAGGCAATGGCCGGGGCCCATCAATCCCACCCCAATACAGGCAGCTATCAGTTTCAAGTGAAATACGGCTATTTTTGACCCACATAAGACTTGTCTGGGATGCCTGAGAGGTGCCAGACCAAGCCAAGAAAAGTCAAGAACAGCTAGGATGAGCCTCCCAGATGGCAGAGAAAGATAAGGGCTATAGTGGCTGTATGTTAACTGTCTCAGGCCTTACATAAGCCCACTGACATGACCGGCTATTATTGTGACTTTATTGCAGCTACCATGGCCTACGAGCCCCAAGTGAACAGTCACATTTATTGCAGCTTTATTGCAGCTTACGTCTGAGGTCACATCTCTATACAAGGTGATCTGTATTGCACCTTTATTGTGCCTTTATTGTGACTTTATTGCAGCTACCATTCCCTTCAAGCCCTAAGTAAACAGTCACATTTATTGTGACTTTATTGCAGCTACCATTCCCTTCAAGCCCTAAGTAAACAGTTACATTTATTGTGACTTTATCACAGCTTTATTGCAGCTTTATTGCAGCTTACGTCTGAGGTCACATTTCTATATAAGGCCATCTGTATTGCAGCTTTACTGTGCCTTTATTGTGACTTTATTGGAGCTAGCTCGTCTTAGCTCTTATGACCTTATAAATATTGTGACTTTATTGCGACTTTACTCCAGCTTTATTGCAGCTTACGTCTGAGGTCACATTTCCATATAAGGTCATCTGTATTGCAGCTTTATTGTGCCTTTAGTCTGACTTTATTGCAGCTAGCTCGTCTTAGCTCTCATGACCTTATAGATATTGTGACTTTATTGCGACTTTGCTCCAGCTTTTAATGCATCATAGGCAAAACAGCCATGATGCCTTCTAGTTAGAAGGGGGTAACCCCCGGGTTACCCCCTTCTAACTAGAGGGCTTTTGTGGGAGTATTAGGTGGATAAATCTGAAAGAGCTTCAATCATGTCCAGTACTTCCTGTTGCATCTTGGATGCATCTTCTTGCATTTCTGTGATGGTCTTCATAAGATTGGTAGAGTTAATCTATCTGTCCATTAAGAAAATTTTTCCACTTGTAAATCATGAACTTGCCTGGAAGCATTCAAATCCTTGCTGCAGTCCTGCTTTACAGCCCTTGAGCAGGGTGCTCATTTCTCTTTGACGGAAAAAAATTCATGACTTTGCTACCACCTTGTTGGGCTTCAACAAAGGCCTTTGTGGATTTTGTGAACAACCATTGTGAGAAGAAAAAGAGAGTAGCGCACAAGCAATGTACTGTGTAAAGTTCCCAATATTGTTTAGTACACTGGGTGGGGAATTCTCCACCAGTCTCTGAGTTGATGTGCAATGACTGCCTCAAGCAATTGATGAGTTTTCTCCATCAATTGGATACATTCATCCTTGTTTTGCTTCACAGTCTGAAACAACTATTTGAGACTGGCAGCAAAATCAAACTTAATTGATAGTCACCTGTATATTTTTCAAGAGAGACTGAGTTGTGTTGGATATTGCCTCTATGAATGGGGTCTTTGCACTATTGGCATGTATTCCCAGAGTTTTGGATATCACAGCAATGCATGCTGTAATGTCATTGAGTCGGATCTACGCAGGAGTGCGGTTTTGGGGGGCATTGTGGTTGTGGGAAATTTGCTTGCAAGATGTGGAGGTTTTTATCTATGAACACACTAACACTGTAAAGTAAATGTAACCTTTATGGGGTGCAACAATGTGATGCAGGGACAGCGGAAATGAGTCCCATAGCATATAGCAGGCAGCATCGGGTTGGTAGTTCTGCCTATGTCTGATTATGTTGCCGTGGAGTCCATTTCTAACTCTGAAGCTCGCATACTTTATGACATGAACTGAGTAGGTAGAAGCCGGAAAACTGATCTAGGCACTCTGATGGTCGGATTGCGGCATTGTCTGCCTAATAGAACGAAAGTAATACAGTCACTTTGTGATCCCCTGTCCTAAAAGGGCTTCTGGCTTTTCTCAAAGGCCGAAGTTTGAATACCCCGAATCAGTGCGGATTCGGCCAACTGCCTACATAAGTATGAGGCTCACAGTTCATTATATCCAAGCTTTCATTATCTTTGTTCACTTCTATATTAGAGAGTTTGCAGTAGCCACTGGCAGCCACTGGGTGGCTTTTCTGACATGTGGTGCCAGGTGGCTACGTCATTATGGTGGCTGTTGCAGTGGCTGCTGCATTTTGTTGCGAGGCAGCCTAGCCACCAGTTTCCGTCATACTTCAATGCAGAAAGCCATTCTCGAGTCCAGAATCCAATTCACTACCCTTCTGAAGGTCATTTCTGAGGAATGAGATGAAACTATCAATAATTCCGGTGCGCGTGTGCTCTCGCACGTGTCCGGACAGGCATAGTGGTAGAATAAAGAACGTTGGAATATGTGTCGAATGGGTCATTGCAGGAGCCACCGTAATGACGTAGCCACCTGGCACCGCATGCCGGAAAAGCCACCCGGTGGCTGCCGGTGGCTACCGCAAACTCTTTATTTCTGTCGCTGTGATGACAGTCACAAAGAAGCACTCAAATTAACCTCCGGTGTGTCGTCCATTGCTTGGTATTCTCAAGTGGTTCTGTAATTTGAACGACCTTTTCCTTTACTCTTCGCTGCTCCGATGACTGTGACCAAACTGTGACTGCATTGGAAGTGCAAAAAACAAACAGAGAAAAGAAACGCAAACAGGTGCAAAGAGTTCGCGCATACTTCGTATGTGCAATAATATTATTGCTGTTTTCAGAATAGTTGGCGGCGTGTGACTTCACGTGATTTTTGTTGATTTTGCCAGCCCAACGTCGGCGGCCCATATCTCAACAACGATTCCACCAAATCTCATGGATGTAATAGCATTGGAAAGCCCTCGTCTGAGGCTAGCAGCCCCCACCAATTTTGTTGGGTTTCCGTCCATCAATTCTGTATGATTCATTGTGACTGCGAAAAAGGCATTGCGGCTTCTAGCACACGGAGGAGTCACTCGGGCACATGGATAATGGACAGAGGCATGACGAGGACTGTTTAGAAGGGGCCCCCAACCAATTCAGGGTCGTATCTAACTCCGAGGATACATGGAAATGCATAATATAATCGCATGTATGAAGGCACATAAACCATGATCACCTCGGTCACTGGGCCATCTAAAATATACATTATCCAAACTAGGAGGTTGTAGGCACCGTTGGGGCACATTGGTTAGGAGATATAAGACAATATGGGAGCAGAAACGCACCATCCAACCAACCAAGAAACCACTGTCACTTCGACTCATTTGCGTTTCCAAAGCACCGCCGGAAATCTCGCAGAATCGTCGTAAGAGTTCAGAGAGCGATGCTTGAGGGTTTCCGGACCATTTGGGATACATGGAGGATGGCGGGGAGCTGGTTTGAGGTGGAGTAAAATACGACCGAAGAAAGCGGCTGTCGGAAACACTGCGAGGTGGAAAATTGCGATGGGGCGCTTTAGACACTGTAGTATCAAACACCACTGGATGCGAGTTGGGATCAGAGAAGTCTTTTGTGGATTGCTATGGCCCGCCGATGTGTTTGGAGTGTCCAGGAATAGGTGAGGTTAAACCGCGCCAAGTGGCCTCAAAATTGATGGGGGCCGCTAGCCCCAGACGAGGGCTTTCCACTGGTGTCAGAATCTTGAGATTTGGTGCGGCGGTTGTTGAGATATGAGCCGCCGACGTTGAGCTGGCAAAATCCACAAAAGTCGCATCAAGTCACGCACCGCCAAATATTCTGAAAACGGCAATAGAGGTTATTAGCAGCCGGGTTCACTTTGATTTCGACTAGGATTACTTCAAACCAAAATAATAAATTGAGTTTTTGTGGAGCGTAGAAAATCGTCGGCATGTTCGGCACGGTCTTAAATTAGCGTGTCTCGCTTAACTCTTCAGATGCATCGGATGATCGGCTTTCTACATACCACCGCGTTCTCACTGCTCTGGACGACGACATCACCCTCTCTGGCCACTTATCGTGCTCCAAAGGTCCCTGCATATGCGCCCAAGTGTTGCCGTGCTTTGTTGTGCTTCATCCGAATTTGGTCGTTGCTCCGTCGCATCATTGAGTGGAGCGTTCAGCTTTAGGCGAAATAATTTTAAGGTATTTATTACTTTGACTTAGAAAGTAGTTTTTGGGGGGCTGCTAATAACCTCTAATAATAATACAACCCTCACACGTTGGTATGTGTTCAAGTTTTGGCGGCCACTCTTTTCCGGAGTCATCGCATCTCATCGCATCAACCCGGTTTGGGGTGCCGAGGTCAGCAAGGCGCAAACAAGTGCTTTCGTTCTTCCTTCCAAACCATAACCACCTTCAAGTACTCTGAACACAGCAGATGGCAAAGTAAACTATATACAAGACAAAAATGCTTGTTGACAACCGTCTTTGCGCCCTCGCACGGGAGCAGCCCCGCGACTACACTATACTGGACGTAAACAATATCTTTCTAACTGAGCTCTTTTCTAAACCCTCTCTTACACGTGCACACCCTGAGTCTTCCTCCTAGTTCAGCGTCAGGAGCGTCGGCGGGGAAGGAGAATACCTCCACGGAACATACATCTTTCATGCCGAGTGCTACGTCCAAGCATACTGTATCACTGATAACGAGAAGCAGGCGGGAACACGAGCAACGACGAAGTACGACTAGTTGATGCGTGAAATTTTAGGATGAAGGGCAAGGGTGAGTGCGGTTTATTGGCTCTTTTTATCTCCGTCTTTTCTTTGGCGCCTTGCTTTCTTTGGTCATAGCTCTTCGTCTCCCGTGCTCCCTACCCTCCCCCTGCTTCTTCGCTCGCCTTCATTGCCTTCCTCCTGTCCCCGCTTCGTCTTCTTTCCCCGCCTATGTCGTGCCCTCACTACCCGCGTTTGTATCCCCTCTCCCTTCATCTTCCCTGCCACTGTCTTCCTCGCGTGCTCGCTCTCTCTCTCCAATCCTTCTCTCCCTACCCGCTCCCCGGCCCGTCTCCCTTGTCATGTCCGGCCCCTCTTCCTCCTTTTATTTTCTCCCCCCATCTGCGTCCAATCGAAACGCCGACGCCGTCTCATATTTGAATTGTGCGTGCGTGCGCGCAGAAGCCACGTAGGGAATGTCAAGCTCGCAGCCTTTCATGGCTTGTCTGTTCGCCGGCGTGGTCCGATGCGAGTTCTGCATGTGCGGCAGTCATACCGTTCAGTGTTTACGCTGCGTGTCGAACCCGTGCCGCGGCCACATGAGTTAATCTGTAGCGAGCCTCTGGACAATGCGAGTCGGATTCCGCATCGGAAAACAGCGCGCGCATCGGGGGAGACCGAGTCCAGTGCGTCTGGATCGAGCTCGGCCCCACAGCACCGTGTCAAGAGTTGACCCGTGAGCCGTTTACACAAGATGCGCGGAGTACATGCAGTCCAAGGCAACTCGACCTCTGGACAACGCGCTGCGCGAGGCCCGCATGGTCGACCCCCATAGACGCGTTTATTTGCGTTTGCAGTCATCTCAATGTACGTAGTCGTTTTGAAATACTTGGATTTGAATTCTAAACCTGCGTGTTAAATTGGACAAACTGGACATGAAAGGAGGTACATACGGACTTCCCGGCCGGAGGGCGAATTAATATTGACAGAGGGTGTGTAGCAGCATTCATATCCTAGAAAAATACGACTTTTTAAACTCTGTGGAAAAGAAGGAGGCGAATTGAATCCGACGCACAGCACTCACAACAAAACGATTCGGCTTTGGTTCCAAATTTAGACAGATTCTGATAAAATAAACGAGTCAACTTTACAGTAGCAGGAGAAATAAGCGAAGCGCTTATTGACCTCAGAGCTCCATTCCCGATTTCAATTTGGAGTGCGCAGAGCAAGTCGAGGCCGGGAATGATGAGGAAAACGGAGGAGTCTTGGAATCGGAGTAGTATTCGCACAGGAGGACGTCGAGTCGAGTCGCCGTCTGAGAGAGGAAACAGAAACAGAAATGAGGAAAGTCGAATTGAGATGCAATTTCGAGAAACGGAAAGAAACTTTATGTAAGATTCTCGAGAGAGGGAGATCGAGACGTGACGAGATGGGGTACAAAGATGGAGATGAAATGAGGGGAAAAGTGGGTAATACGCAGCTATGGCCTATATATCAATATACGTCGGGGAGAGGGTAGGATACCACTCCATCTCCCCTTTCTTGGGCCTGCTCCTTCACCGGTGCTTGGGGGTAGCGCCCCCGCAGCCGCGATCTCAGTGGCGGCGACCTTGCACGAGCTCGACACAGGCACAGGCGCGACCCGGTGATAGCGGCTCGATCTCCACCACCCGCAATACTACCCATCCCACGGGCACCTTCCGCACCTTCTCCGTGTCCATTTGCCTCTCCACTTGCGTATCTTCCATTAGATGAGGACGAGGCTACGCCGAGCACAAGGCGGGTAAGAACGAGGGCTTCCCCTCCGCTCCCGAAGCACGCCTCCCATTCCTTTTGACGGCCCCGAGTGCGCGCTACTAGCCTTCGCACCTTCGCAGCAGCAGCGAGGTCAAAGAACAGCGAGGGTGCGAAGGCACTCGCCACGCTGTTGCTGGTACCAGAGCCGCTGGAGAAGGGCGAGGTGGCGCCGGACGTGAGGAGTGATGGGTGTGGGTGGGCGAGTGGGCGAAAGGGAGGTGAAAGTGAGAGTAGGGGTGCGCGTGAGGGGTGCGCGCGCGGGGTGGTGATGGAGTACGCAGAGGAGAGAGGGATGAGGACGAGTAGGAAGATGTCGGGGACGAGGAGGCCTTGGCGTTGGCGCCAGCGCTCGCACCGTGCTCCTTGTTTTGCCGACACTGCCCAGCCGCAGGGTGCATGCGGTATCTGCAAGGCGGTGCATTAGCATACCAATATCATTCATTTCGCAGATAGCAAGGAAGGTACTCACGAGTCCAAACTCCGCACACTGAGCGGATTCGCGTCTCCCCACGCATTCTGCTGTCCGTTAGCCGCCGGCGCGGAAACGGCTCCAAGCCCAGGAGTCTGCGCGTATCTTCTCGGTGACGTGGCCAGGGTGCAGATTCTCTTGTTGGGTCGCGAGGGCCATTGTTGCTCTGTGAAAGTAGTCAGTCAGTAAAAAGGATCGGGATGACGGGAGACGAAGCGAGAAGACGACGGCCATGCATCGCATGCATTCAAAAAGAAAGCGCTTCGTCCTCCCCGCAGACGAGAACAAGGATTGAGTCCCGACGAGAGAATCGAGGGAGAAGCAGGGAGAAAAGAAAAGTGAGCTCGAAGAAATGAGCACGACGCGGTCCCCGTCCCCATCCCACAAAGCACGCGATCGCATCCCCCGTACATAGACGAAGCGCCCGGGAGCATTAGTGGACGCAGCCCACCCGTCTGTCCCTACCGAGGACAGAACGACAGGGCGGAGAGGGAACGAAGAGAGAGTGGGGACGAAGGGAGAAGGGACACGCGGCGGGAAGAGAAAGGGAAAAGTGGCCACAGGAAGCAGAGAAAGGGGAGCAAGCGCAAAACGCATGAGAGGACGACGCCTTCCATGCCTGCCCTCCACCCAAGCACGACCGTCGCCATCTTCTGCCATGTAGACGCGGAGCCGAGAACGACGCGCCCGAGGGCGAAGTCAAAGCGCTCACGCAGCCCCCCTTCCCTCCTTGCCCCTCGCCCACGAACACTCCGCTTCCTCTCCCCCGCATCTCCCACTCAAAAGAAAAGAAAAAAAGACGAAACACAGAACCCACCTCAGTTCCACGGCCCCGCCCCGAACCGCTTGTGCATCCGCCCATCCCCATTCTCATCGCGCTTGCGCCCGGAGTACTCGTGTCGGCGCTGCTGCGCTAGGGTTCGCCGCGCTCACTTCCGCGAGGATGCGTACGCCGGGGCAGACTCCTTCTGCGTCCTTGCTGCCGGTGCATTCGCGCTTGCCGTGGTAGAGGTAGACGACGAGCTCAGGGTAAGGGCACGAAAGATGCGAGGGAATGGGATTGAAGGCACCGGCCGTGAATCATCAAGCAGCGTGCGCCTCAGCGCAGCGCGGAGTTCCTGGACTGAGTTCGGGAGTGGATGCCGGAGAGGCCGCAGTCGCGCTCGGCGATGCTGTCTTCGTGGGTGGATATTATTCTGTGGACGAATGGAATGAGCACACGACAAAGGAGGGAGAGAAGAATGGGAAAGAAAGGAGAGGTGGGCAGGGGCGGATGAAAGACGAAGAAGAGGCGAAGAGGCGAAGGGGAGGAAAGGGAGAAAGAGATGAGAAAGGCGGGGGAGTGAAGGAAAGAAACACCCACCATTTCTGCGGAGTCGAAGTTGCGCGCTCTGGGGTTGCCGGTGGAGGTGCGCGGGCCGGGACTTGAAGGTGGCAAAAGGCAGGAGGGTGTGCCTCGATGAGAACGAGTTGGTGGATTGGGGTGCGGAAGAGGAGGTTCTTGATGCCCCGCGCACGATGGTGCGTGACCCTTGTACATACGAACAACTTGTACGCCTTGCTGCGCCCGCCCACGTAGTAGCCGTGGACGTTGTTGTGTCCTTCAGCGAGGTGTGTGGATGTAGCAGAGCAGAGGTCGAGTCCCATGGGTATGCACTCATTCGGAGTCGAAATACGACGGGTTGATCCTGAGCATAGCGCTCAGCTCTGCACTCGACACGCTTGCATCTTGTCCCCATCCCGTTAGGACGTCGTCGAGGGGCGGTGAAAGAGCCAGCGGCGAATACACCATACGGTGCACTAAAAAAGAAAGACATTAAAGGATTCGGTGGCTATTTTTTGTGAACGCACCTCAAAGCATCGCGCCTAACGTCTTCGAGCCCTCGTCCAGAAAACCGAATAAGCTTGGTATCGATGAGGCCCACACCAGCTGATGTCTCTGGGGCTGTCAAGGTGGCGGGAGCAGAGTATTCAAGTAGCGATTCTTGGGCGAAATAACACATGGGTAGACAGAGAGAGAGCAGTAGCGATTGAAGAGCATTTTATCTTGAGTTTCTCGACCAAATTGGTTCGAGCGAAAGGAGGGTTCGGATCAAACGGAGTGTTTTGTTGATGCGGGCCCCAGGGTTCTTCCAGAAAAACTTGCATCTCGTATTGAAGGCTTCTGGTCGCGTTCGCCGTTCGACGTGTGGAAATACTGTGAATCCAGTCTCTTCCGGGATTCTGGAGGAACAAACGATGTCTGTCACTCCATCGCCCTACCGAACATTCGCGGCAACCAGACCTTGGATTTGGGTTGACATTGATGATCTGCTTCGAGGGTGATCACATTTCGTTCTATCTGCACTCCTGCTCAAAGTCCTACATACCCTCTTTTACACGACTATCGTGAGTCTCACCACAGATTGCAACGGCGATCTATACCGCACGAAAGCTGTTGAAAAAAACAAGACATGCCGCCGCTTCGCTCCGGCGATGTCGCAACGTGGACCTGGGAGATCAGAAGAAGAGGAGATATGCATTCAAGCTGTAAATACAATGCTGTAGAGAAGTATACGGACCCGGAATGCCAATGAGAATGGAAATGGCCTGAGGAGTGCTCGCATTTGAGGGAAAGAAACATCCACAGGTTAATGCTGGGCAGTCCATGCGTCGAGTGTTTTAATGAAAGGTTGGGGGGATCTCGTGGGCCGTGGAAAAATAGGCCAAGAACTGTTCGAATGGCCAAGCAAAACGGTCCGAGTGAGCAGCAGGAGAATGTCCGTGAGTGGGTAAGCGGTGAAACGTAGCCAGAATCCGAGTTTTCTGAGGTGAAGAAATCACAGGAAAGGCTTGAAATGGAAGACCACAGAGCCAGGACAGGTACCTTCAGGGAGGAGACAGGTATTATCCGGCTTTGAACAAAACCACAGCACAGAAGTTTATATGATCGTGAAGTGCAGTACGAGACGAGACTAGGGGGAACGACATTGGCTGGCACCAACCCATCCAGATTTTGCAGTGAATGATGATCTTGGGCAAACAATATCACCGGTCGAGAAAGCCATACACGATTCTGGGATGAGGCAGTAGCAAAATGAATTGATTGACAGCCAAGAAAGGCAATCAGAAGGGCCGTCAATCCAAGAGAGAACGGAACGAAGTAGTCGTGGGCAAAGGTGGAGGACGCTGGAACTTTATACATGCTCCGGTGATACGGCCACTGGAGAAAATATGTGGTTCAGTGAGAATTTTACACAGATGTAACAGCGGCACAGTAAGAAATTTGCTGCGTGAAGCTGCGGTCCGCTGGCGGTTTGAGGGAAACATAGTCAGCTGAGCCATTGCGATTGAATACCGCAGGGACAGGGTGGGTACACCAATGGGGCATAAGCGCAGCACCCGCAGGACGGGACGAGAGGAAAAACCAATGGAGTTGGACCTGCATGGGGCAATTGCACCGCCGAGAGACCATTTGCTTAAAGAACGGTCAATTAATCCCAAAATGCATTCAATTTACCCACTGCGCCGCAGCATCACGGCCCGGGGTTGTTGAACTGTAGCACTGCGATGCTTCTGCCGATAATGAGACGGCGCCTGTACACCTCTACATTTCGCTTGTCTCTGAATGCTCCCCACTCTGCGATATCTTCCTTTCCACAGAGTCTGTTTGGCCAAAATCAAAGTTGGCCGAGAGTTATTTTTTCTTATTCTGCTCAGCAAAAGCCTTCTGTTTGTGTTCCTATGCAGTGGCCGAAGGTCAAAGAGTTTCCTGTATGTCTCGAAATCTGTTAATCTTTGGTTTCAATTTAGCTCTCTTGACGACCACAAGTCATCTAACACTCCAATCTATGGAGACGCGACTTCAAAAATCAAGCAGCAGAAGTCTGACTTTAATTTGCTTCAATCAATCACCTGGATCTGTGTATTTTTGGGTAGCTGTCCGTTGATTTCCAGAGGCAAAGTTCTACGCCGGAGCGAAGCCGCGGTATTTGTGGTCTACAACGACTCGTCTGGCTCCTACGCCGCAGGAGATTTCGCTTCCGTGCAAGGCACAACACGACCTCGTTCAAAATGAAGCGGCGCAAGGCTGACTTCATTTTGCTAATTTTGCTTCAGTCAACGTACGGATCCATTTTTATCTGATCTTTCCTTCATTTCCGGGTGCGAATCTCTGCTCCAAAGCAGTGCGACGGCATCTCTTGCTGCACTGACTCTTCTGCCACGCCACAGGTGGTTCCACTGCTGTTTACGAACGACCATCAGAAACCGCCTCCCCCGGGAAGCAAATCCATCTACTTGGTTACAAACTGTCACTATCTCTTTCCATCATGTTTCTAGCTCCACATCTCCAAAATTGCAATCCATTGTCCAATATATAAGGCCGACGAGCGGCAGGGCCCGCTACCTGGAGTCGACAACGCATATGAGTAACCATTCATTCAAATTTTATTAAACTTGATCATAAACTAGCTGAATTTACTGGGGAGTGTATATGAATGAGTTGGGTGGGTTTGCGTGGGTTGTACGGAGAATACAATGACTCTCAAACGAGTTGAAAAATCCGCAATGGATGCCGACGAACGAATTTCTGGGCCTGCGCAAGCAACTGTCTCTGCATGTTTCCGAATTTCAGCACGCAACTTGAACCTTAGATTGCGATCACCAGAAAACAGATATATTCAGCGCAGCGGCTACGTGGGACAGACTTTCGGTTGAAATTTGTTTATCGTCTGTGGAGAGGAGAATGTTCAACACGGCTTTTGACATATCTAGACTTGAAGTCCGGGGAGGAGGGCACGGCAGGCAGAGTGATCCGGTCTTGGAGACACAGAGCTATCCACGCTGTGATCCACACAAGCTCCACTGGCGATGTGATGAAGAAAATGTGTCGACATTGTACTAGATTTAAACGGGCACATGGGATAGCATGAAGTTCAAGAGATCGTTGTATTGTCTGTAGATCAGCATGGAATACAGAAATACGAGTACGCGTGGCATGGTGTCCAAGTAAAATATCATTCAATAGTTTTCAACGAGGTCGCACTGGTAACATCAGTCATATCAGTCATCGATGAGGCAGAACCGGACGTAGAAGGACAGCGGCAAAACCAGAGGTTCATCGCAGATGCATCTACGTCCAAGGGCTGATAAAAATGAGTACTTGAGCACCGGTAATGATAGGCAATAGACAACTCACATTGTGCGGGCACGTCGACCATGTCAACCATGCCACAGAATGTTTGGGACAGGAAAACAGCATCTGAAACCTATCTTAGCTCGCGAACTGATTTTGACAGATGTGAGCAAGGTACCTACTTGACTGTTGTCTCGGGCCAATGATTCCCGAGGGGAGATTAAACGAGACAAGCAGAAGAGTCTCGCGACAAAAGAATAACCAGTCACGACCAAGAACAAGGTCATATGGGAGACTGGCAGCAATAGAAAGCTTCATGTGCATTGAGCATACAGTGTCGCCACAAGGAAGAGTAAGGACCCCAGAAGCCGAGGAATTGGAAGCCGGAACTCCAGAGCTTAAGATCCAGTCAAGAGCCACCCGAGAATGCTCGGACTGAGGATCGAGGGTTGAGAGAGGCACATTGCAGAAAGTAGTCATAGTGCGCGGGGTAGATGGAAGCAAGCGAGGGCAGCTGCGTCACTCCACGTCGACATTTGCCACGTCAGCAGCTTCCAAGTATGGTCATAAAACCGAGATTACGCAAAAAACGCTGACGAAAATGTGATGCACGGCCAAAATCCAAAAATCATGCGCCCTATAGAAACCCGTACCTTACGGTAGCGGGAATAGCCGTTCACAGGACTACATTCTGGTAACGACCAAGTCTCTACCCCCCGCACATTCATGCCTAGTAGCCCCGAGTCATACTTGATCTATGACCTTGAGGTCGCCTGGTCTCTGGCCGCAGTAAGTAAGCGGATTGCCCCCGATATTGTTCATTTGCACTGAAAATATCCATGTGAAAAGCTGGAGACATGTCTCTATGGTGGCCATGCCGTCCCCCTTCTGTCCACTCAATGTGTTACTGATAGCATTCTTTACAGGTGCATATTTCGTGATGTTCGCGTTTTACCTGCATCTCCTTCGCACTCGCCGCCTGGCGAAACATAGATTCCTCAATATTGCAACAATTGCACTATTTATTCTCTGCACTATCCATTGTGCGCTCGTGCTTGCAGCCACCATATTGGGCACTAGGCTTGAGATGGGTGCTGTGTTTGGCAGTGAAAGATCTTTCACGAACGTCACTTTGGCGGCGGAAGCGGTTTACATCACAACTAAGTGCGTGTCTGGATTTAAGCGAGGCTAGGTTGACTAAACGAGTGCACCCAAGCGTGATTGCAGATGGAATTTTTGTTCGTCTATACAAGTCGCCGCAGTGCCTAGCGATGCCTGATCGTTCTCCAGATATTTCGCTGCTATGCAATTTGGAATTCCGCTTCAAGGTTGTCATCTTGCCGATATTCCTGACACTGGCTGTCGCGGGGCGCGTCCGTATGCTTTATCATCAGTTCACCTCATTGATTCACTCTCAAGGTTTCGGGTATTTCACTGTAATCGACTCTTCTCTCCCCGACAACCTCCTGATTGTTGGGGGTTTCTTCATTATATCAATTCTGATCTCCCTTCTCACCAATCTCGTGTTGATGGCATTAACTGGTTTCGTTTTTTTTTTCTCCCTTGCAACTTTAGACAACAAATTAAACAGTTTTCCCAGTTGGTCGCATCTGGTCACTCGCGCGGGCAGCTCGGCGAGTGATGGGAGAAAAGGTAGCAACCAAGTACCGCACCGTATGTGCGATGATGTGCGCATCAGCCTCGTTTCTGGTTCCCGCAATGACCGAAATTGATCAGTTTGGAGTCTGGTGCTTTGTACTTTATCGGTGGACTTGTTGTCGTTACCTTGGCGTACAGAAACCTTCAAACCACCGACTTAACACGTGTAATATTCTCGTTCTCAGTGTAGAATTTGAAGCTGACAACTATGCACTAACAGACCTCGGTGGTAAGTTAATTGCCCAGAGTGCTGAGATCCGCTACTAACTCCTACGCACCAACAGACCATGGCCGGGACCGTATTGGGACAGTTAGTAGTGAGTGCATTCAGAACATTGAGTCTCCCTGAGCCCTGAATACTCAGGGAATCGCACCGACCATCATTGCGGTGCGAGTCGGACTTGGATATAGTGTTGAAAGTGTGGACAGCTTCATCGCGCCAACGCCCCGCACGCGAGCTGTGTCGCAATTCCCTGCCGCCCGCCACGTGGAGTCAGCCGATGAGATTTTATACATCCGCCCACTCAGCGAGAAAGTGGAGACAGTATGATATTGTAGACGAACGAGCAGGGACGACTTTCTTAACCGAAACAGTGACAGTGGATACCTTCAATATCCCCGTCGGCCGCGCTATACTTACGCATCTCGCGCGACTGCTGCAGTTATCCCGCTGCATCTCTTCAAGGAGGATAAGAACTGCATTTTGGGTGTGAAACAATCTGTGAGAAATCGACGGCCGCGCGCGGGGTGAGTCCAGCTTTCCAGCACTGGAAACATTCTACAATCCGTTCTTTGCGACTACTTACGACGGCTTTTGCACCCTGCTTGCCCTCATCGACTCACCCTCGTTGCGCACCGTGGCTTTCGAGCTCGACCAGTATATTACCATCGACGCCGCACTTTTCCATCTCATCAGTGCCGGACCTGATCCTACCAAGATCCTACCCCCTCTTTCGCGTGATGCGCAGCCATCCCATCATTGAGGAAAATGTTTTGGGTCTGGCTCGTCTGGTCGTCTGGCCGAGTATGGCTGGTATAGAAGTGGCGGTGCTCCAGTCGTCCCAGACGGCCATACAGGCCATTTTCTCGCCGCCACCATAATTTTCATGACACAATAGTGAGCCGTGAGATTGGATTCAAGCGGATGTTTCCCAGAAGCCAAGCTCATAGGCCATTATCATCGACATGAGCATTAAAAACTCGAAGAATCACTTCACTTCACTCTCACTTCTCTTTATAAAATCAAGCCGCTCTGTCTGTCTGGAGCCGTACTGTATCTCCATTTGTAGACCGCTCTCACACGTCTGCGGTCCGCTGACAGGGAGTGATAACCACTTTAGTGGGAGTGGGACTCGTCCAGTCCCACTCCAGTGCTTAAATTAGTGGGACTGGTGCGAATTAGTGGGACTCAATGTTTATTCCGACTCGGAGTGGGACTGATCGCATTCCGAGTGGAACTGATAGCAAATGGATCGGCAGTGGGACTGGTGGGAAATCAATACTTATCTGTTCGGAGCTCATGCCCGGAGCATGCCGCATGTTGGCCGCATGTGCTATGTCCAATCTGCCAATCGTGGCATTACTGCTGTGCGCCCCTTCAAATATCCCTGCGAGGCCACCATGCTGCGTTACTAATTAATTAATCTCCAGCATAAATGACATCCGCAGTTCAGCGTGTCCTAGTTGCGTGTTGATTATCATATCCTTGCCCTGCAGTGTTATAACAGCGCCATTTCTCATGTTCTTGCAATCTATATGGGTCACACTATCTTCGATATTACGAAAATGTGCTGGGTCACTCCAAAAAATGTGATGTATCTGCGCCCCCGAAGATGCACCTGATATTGTTAGTATATGAATGAGAATAAGAGAAGCAGAAATTGTACCTGATATGCAACAGACGAGTCGGACAGATTTGGCAACCCATATGGTGAGTACTGGAAAGAAATCTAGGCCTTCCGATATTCCCCGTTTCAGCCGGAGTTTATCTGTGACTAATATTTCGACTGATACTCAAAGTATCAGTGCTGGTTTACGTGCATCCGAAGATGCCGTAAAGCCGAATCAGCATGACTGATACTATCAGCTGATTCTTTCCGTATCGGATCCGCGGCTGATACTGCCGCTGATACGGGCTTTACGGCATCTTCAGATGCACGTAAATCAACATTGATACTTCGAGTATCAGTCGCAATATTAGTCATAGCTAAATTGTGGCTGAAACAGGGAATATCAGGTGGCCTGAAATTGCTTCTCGTACTTCCCATACAGGGTCCAATTCCAGTGCAACATATTTGTTGAATATCAGGTACAATTTCAAGCACTCTTATTTTTGTTCATATACTAATGGTATCAGGAGTATCTTCAGGAGCACCAAGACATCACATTTTCTGGAGTGGGTACTGCATGTTCAATACGTGTCATTTCCTTCTCGGAAAGCAGACCATCCTGTCCAGGGTGCAGTATGAATGAATACCTGTGTTTACAGCCGCTGGTGCTCACATCTGTCTCGTCTTCTGTTCTCTGCGCTCTGTTCCCTGTCCTTCCCATAATTTCAACCACCCCATTATCTGCCATCTCATTGGTGTGACCGTAGTCTCTTGCAGCCAGACACTTCAATCTTACCTGATCTCGTACCTCGATAGATTGAAGTCTGTTATTAACCGCGGGGGTCCGATCAGGGTAAAAGCTTGTTACATAATCTACACAGCCACATGGACACTTTTCGATGTTTTGTGCCTACAGACTCAATATTAAGACTAGATTTTACGGCAATACACTCATGGAGATGCCTCCAACCTTCCTATCTGCTTAAAAAAAAATTATACACTGCGGAACGGGTGGTAGAAGTCCTCAAATATATCATGTGACTGCATGCTCTGCTGAAGAACTGAACCTTGAACAGTGCTCTAAAATGCTGAATAAAATCCAGAAGGCATGGAATGGTAATAAAGTCCTTTTTAATGGTTGAAACTGGCAGAAACTTCTTGTAGTGGTGCCGTGGTTGGAGGTTCAAAGGTGTTGTGGCTGTGCACATTATGTAACAAGTGCTTACCCTGATCGGTACCCCGCACTTAACAACAGACTAGTGTGACCGTTCCATTTGTTGATTCTCTTCATCGACTCACTTCCCATCGCAGAATCAATTGTTGAACTCAATTTCCATCCAGGTATAATTTTATCTTCGTTATTTCTCTTTCTTACCTTGTTCCCCAGCCATCATTTTCCGTCATGTTTGAGGCGGCTGAGACCATTCCTAGCGGAGAAATCAAGGCATATAGACACTTTGTCAGTATTTATTTCTCGACAGGATACACTGCAGTTAATCAATCTGTCAGGCCTTTCCATCCGCTCTCGGGGATCCTAGTCATAATCCCTTTTTCTCGGTGGAAAATGCAAGTGCTTGGATCACGTCTCATGAATACCAGTTCTGTCTTCAGCGCAACGACTCCGACAAGTCTTCGAGCTTGTGGGACCCCAACAAAGCCACTCTGAATCAAATTCGGGTGTATCAGAATTATGTGTGTTGAACTCTTCGTTCGGGTTCTCCGATGCTCATACTACAGTGAAGATGCTTGGCGACCATTTTCTCGGTCATTTGTTCTTCGATCTTGACAACACCGAGGCTTGGATTAGTCTCTGTGGCAGAACCAATATATGGATGATGGGTAAGCCAAGTATCCATATATGGGCTTGGATCAACCTCGTCGCATTCCAGGCCTATATGAACACGGTTCATGGCTCTTTCAACAAGTACCGCACCCAAAACTCCACAAATCCGGGCCCCCGAAGAAGAAGCGGCCGAGGCCTGAGGGCACTCGAAGTCAATGAAGCCCTGATCATTGAGGGTTCTCGGCCACGAACCAGATCATTCCGAGCTCTGGGGGAGTAATAGATAATATGTATATGTCAAGACAATAATTTAATATTAGTGCTCTTTCACGGTGACTCTACCTCTCAAGTATTGCACGTGACCGTGTCAAGGATGTGTTTTGATTACTGCCGAGTGACCTAGCTGACAGTTCGGTACAATGCGGTGTTATGATCAAACGGCCAGTTGCACTTCGTTAAAATGACTCCCACACGGTGATTGATGTGCTCAGAACCTATATAAGAAAACACCCAAATAACCCCACTTGACTCGAGAGCGGCACAGAAACAGTCCAGAGACTGTTCCAACAACCAACAAACAAATCAAACGGCAATATATGCACGTTTCCAGAGATCCCGACGAGTTACAGCCCCTAGTACAGGACCTTGTAAAGGTTGTAGGGAGAGGTTTCGTATCTCAAAGAGATGGTAGAGCAAACTGCGTAGAACGTGTTTCTAGACACAGTGGAAACATTGTTTCCAAACAAAGTAGATTTATAGCTTCGCAGCATGTGTGTGTGTGTGTCCAAGCGACAGAGAAACAAGTTTAAAGTAGTCCCGTAGACTCAAGTGAGGCCCCTAGTTTATAGGCCAAGAACGTTCACAGAGCTTTCCCTAAAGAGGTACTTTCTGAGCAATGCCAGCAGTCACGTTTCCAAAGCTTTCCCTTGACGGTACTTTCTGAAACCCGCTCCGCAAACAACAACAACAATGTTTCTTTCAACAGAGGTCCCAGTTCCAACAGATTCTCAGAGTTCAGACAGTTTCCAGGCAAAGCCCAAGTGCGTTTCCAGAATAATATATGATTCAGAAACAATTAAGATTTCAACTAATAGTGCTACTCTATAAGAGTGCATTCGCCGAGGATCCCAGATCAACCCAATGTGCAAGCGTATAGCCTACTAGTTCGGGGGAAGATGCTGTGTCCATCGTAGAAACACCCTCAGATACTTATACAACCGCCAAGACACTGTTACAAAGCCCAAAACACAATCCCAATGAGTCAAAAGTCCGTATTATCCGCCTCTTCAACCGCGTTTCCGTCGGTTGTTCTTCTGAGCGTCACCTCTCATTGGTTCCCAACTGCGAGCACACCCATGTTCCCTTGCCAATTACGAGGCAGGAACTCATCAGCAGCACCCCTGTATTACTCAGAGGGTGTGTTGATCACCGATAGATCGGCACTGCATCCCATTCAATCTGTTTCTGCTTCAACTCAAGTCTCCCCTTGGTTCCAAGCACAAAAGTTGATAATACTCCTTTGTAGGTCTCGGTAGATACCCGTTTCTCTAGGGTTTCCCAGAAAGGGTTCTTGAGAACGAACCTTACAACGCCTTCAGAGTTGTGATCCAGATCCACAGAATAGCCGACCACCTGTTTCGGTGTATCTGCATTCGATGGAAACCGGCAACTCTGGCAACTGAAACACTCGTGACCAAGCGCGTCTCCCCTAGCGTCTCAACACAACACAACACATTGCCAACTCCCGTCCTTTGACCCGTTTCCGTTGCTTAAGTGGATGTTGGAAACAAGTCGAAAGAAGTTCCTTGACTTATTATTCGGCTGCACATTTCCCTTACAGTTTTCAGGGTGAGACTAGCCAATGGACGTTCTAATTCCTTAGAACGTCCACCCATTTCTCTGTGGTTCGCCCAACAGCTACCAGGAACCAGTACTGTTGCATAGAAACAACAGTTTCAGCAATGAGCACGATCAGAAACACGCAAAATTACGTGTCTCTAACCATGGCCCAATTACTGGCTTATCAATGGCACACACAAATTAGTGGGACTGGATGAGTCCCACTCCCACTAAAGTGGTATATACTCGCTGACAGGTATCACTTAAGTATTTTTAAAGTGGGAGCCGGTGCGAAGCGCCGGGCGAGCGCTTTTGCTTTATAAAAGTAACCTTGCAGGCTGCAGTACCCACACTGTGGTATGTTTGAAATCAGAGGAAATTACGCTCCGGTGCCTCGCTCCTCCTCCTCCTCGGTTCAATGTTACAGCCAGGCAACTGTACAGTACAGACTACAGTCAATATGGCAGCCAGTGCTAGACGGTTGTGTGCCCTGACGTTGACATTTGCAATTGCCATGCGTCGATCTCCGTGCGGTTTGTGGAACTAAGGTTCAGGTTCTCCTAAATAAAACAAGACCCGTGGCAGGTGGTCTGCACCCACACTCCATCAAGTAGGCTGGACAAATGTGAAGTGGGTACCCGTCCGATTTGGGCTCGGGTCTTGGGGTGCCTCGCCTGTATACATTTTTTCCCTGATTCCAAAATTCATCCCACTCAACCAAGTTCAAGTCTCGGTATAACAAGACCTGTGGCAGATCGCATGTGAGCCGCTTCTTGTTCTTCTCTTCATTTCCGATCAGCCTGTCTTGAAGTGTCTTCCACGACACGTCGATTAAACACGTCCCAATTCCCACTCCTTGTTGCAAAATCCATCCCACCTATTGAGGTTCAAGTCTAGGTATAGCAAGACCTGTGGCGGTGGTCTGCACCCGCACTTATTACAAATGAATGCCAAGTGGGCACCCGTTTGATTCAGGCACGGGTCCTGAGCCTCAGACTTGATGTCCTCTCATTTTTTTCCCAAATCCTTCTGATATTCATTCATCCCACCCACCTACTCCAAAGTATCCAGGTTCAGTTCTAATTCTAGCTAGAACAAGACCCGTGGCAGATGGTCGTCTGCCCTACATACACTTTTAATTACAGGTCAAAAATCACTGGAATACGAAGTACAACTTAAGTAGGCGGTACCCGTTCGATTCCGGTGCAGGTCTTACACATTGATGGGCGTCTTGACAATTTTGTTTTTTTGGCATTTGTGGCTATGGTCAGCCGATCTATGAAACGAATCAGGAGTTTTTATTTTTCTTCTTACTACATACGAGTACTGTAGCTTCAAGCTTAGCTGAACAAATTTTTCCAGATTCTAGGGCTCGAATCTCCCTGAATTCCATCCCATCCCATTCATCCAGGTTCAATTCTTGCTACATCAAGACCCGTGGCAGATGGTCTGCACCTGCACTCTATAAAGGATCTTTGAACCATGTAGGCGGGCACCCGTTCGATTCGGGTGTGGGTCTTTCACAAGAATTTAACAGTTTTTGTTTTTTGTTTTTTTTTTGGCATTTGTGGTCAACGGATCTATGAAACGAATCAGGGGTTGTTTCTCTTCTTACATACACTACGTTACAGGGTCAGCTAGACTCACGTAGTCAAGGTTTGGCAATGTGAGTCTAGGTCTGGCTACCCGATCACACTGACTCCGTGCAGCCGACTACACACGCTTTCGTGTAGGGCCGGGTAGCCGACAGCTGGCCGGCTACACTGACATCATGCAGATCAGTGCAGATCAGTGTAGGTGCATATAGGTGTGTCCGTCTCTGTTTCGGCACCTACCTTGACCTTGTCCCGGGCTGCACTGACTCTGTACTGTATCCAATGCCAGGTAAGGGGCATTCTGTTCATCCTCACACTCAAGGGACACCACTCCTGGGAGAGTTGCCACTCGGCTCATCTCTTGCTCTCTGACACCCATGTACCAGTCTTGCCGAAACTGGCTGCAGCAGCAACGAAGCGGCAAGACTACAAGTCATTCTCCACTTGAAATCAGGTATGTTTACCTCTGGTTAGGTGGCCAGCAACATCTTGACTGACCTAACCTGAGCTGAACTGACCTCCCTTGAGATACAAACAGCTGCACTGACCTGCACATACCTAGACTGACCTGGACAGACCACTTCTAGTCACCTGGACAGACCCCTCTGGGCAGCTGTAGGTAGGTCATCTGGCCTCAGCCTGTTTCTAGGGGGGGGGGGGACATAGTGATATGTAGCTTCAAGCTTATAAGTTGAACAGATTTGTTCAGATTCCAATTTGATATATAATTCAGGGTTCAAATCTCCCCAAATTCCATCTCATCCCATTCATCCAGGTTCAATTCTTGCTAGAGTATATCAAGACCCGTGGCAGATATTGATGGTCTGCACCCACACTGCATAAATCATTCGATATGATGAAAATGTCAAGTGGGCTTCACCTGTTCGATCTGGGCGCGGGTCTTGAGTGCTGGTTGATCTTTGTCCTTTTTTTGCTTTGTTGGTGAATGTACTTACAGTATAAATCGCGTGAAAGGGTGCAACAGTTTTTTTCAGAATCTGACAGTACAGGACATGAGATCGGGGCTGTATGTAGTCCAATTCAATTCGAGCTCGTTCAATGTTACACTAGTACTGTACGACTACAGACTACAGACTACAGACAGACGGTCGTGTGCCCTGACATTGTACATTTGACTTTGACATTTGGAATTTCCATGCATTAATCTCCATGCGGTGTGCGGAACAAAATGGAAGCTAAGTAAAGAATGCGAATCAATGACTTGGAGAGTTGCACGCAAGCCGCTTCTTTTTTCTTTTTCTTTTTCTTCAGTTTTCGTCGTTCGATCCTGCCACTGGCAGGTTGGACGGCCGACGTCCTGCAACGCGTCAACACGTGTTGATTCCAGCTCTCCTCTGCCTCTCCAGATTCCAGACTTGAGACGCGCTGCTGCAAGGCGTGGCCTGGCGTGGCCCATGGGGCCCCAGACCCTGGACTCATCATTGTGGTCTTGAAAGCCGAGCTTGCCGGCGCATCGATTGCCGACTCGGTGATGTGCCATTATTCACTCAGCAAAACCGGGATCCGGGGTCGAGTCATGATCAATTCCCGCCAGCTACAGTACATACCCTGCACCCTCAAGGACACTAACACTAGCCAAATGATGTGTGAACTGGCACGCTTTTGACACACTTTCACGCATCTGGTGGGTGAACCCTCAACCTTGCCATGTGTAAACTGACTCTGGATAATTGTTCGAACCAACTGCAATTTTTGCCAGCACCGGCCCATGGGCCACCCATCCGATGCCGTTGCTTGGTCAATTGATTGATTGATTGATGCGAGCAATTCATAATTTTTTTTTTACATGCACACGAGCATTTGTTTACGTCTCGAGTTGCTTGAGGGCAATCCTGGGGCAATCACAAACACCGTCGCAGAAATGAAATATGGCCTCTGACACGTTTCGCGTGGTAGCTTGGTTATAGTTGTGCATGGACAGGGTGTTACATATACGAAAGTCTTACGATACAGCAGGATACAGCAGGATACAGCGTGATTAACCGATGGCCAACAGTGCTTGATGATTAGCGGGTAAGCGGGGGCAGGAACAATTTTGTAAAGGACAAGAGATCGGTGGTGGACGTGTGGGGCGGTATCATGAGGCGTGCATTTTATTTGAGCAGGGTGAAAGGCTGTCGTTCTCTCGACAGACACTGACGGGCGAACCAGGACAGAGACCCACATGTTGACAGGACCACAATATATTCCTAGAGGTGAGACAAACCAGGCTACGAGCAACAGGAGGGATATACAGGTGGGGGATGTCGGGGTTACGTGCGGTCCGGAAAGTAAGGTAAATGATGCCTATATATACGTGGGTGGGTTGGGTTGTGTACGGAAGGCTGTACAGTGTAAGATGATCATGTAACATGGATACTTGATATGCATCATGAGGGACAGATGGACAGATGGACAGATGGACAGATGTCATAACATAGGTAACTGATGTGGGTTGTGAGGATACCATCCTTACACAGGGTAGGGAGCTGTAGAGTCGAGGGTAGGGTGGCAGCGTCAGAGGTTGGATTATGCAGCCACCGACGGTCGAGGGTGGCGCGGGTGGACAGCATGACCTCATTGATCGTGATGTCATGCTCATGCTGTTTCAAATCTTCGCGTTTTTGTTGACCTAGTCTGACACTGCCGCTGCCGAAGGCCACATCTTATCTGGCAGTCTGCAGATGTCACAGAAAACCTGTTATCTCATTTCTCAGAACACTGTAAGATTAAGAAAAGAATCTGAGTGCAGCTTCGGTATGATAAGGACTGGGAAATGGGTGTAGACTTGTAGAAATGATGGAATAAAAGAGCTCGAGTACAAGGGCATAGGCATACAAACCAATCAACCTATGTGAATATTACAAGTATGTGTGCTGTGTATGTGTTTCATATTGCACTACACTATAATGAAAAGGTTGTATTTACCATGTGTCCGCCATGCTGCTAATCCACCTCTGGCTCATGCCTGTCCTCAATCTTATCTCGTGTTTTATCTATGAGCATTAAGATCAACGGCTTATGAAGCACTAAGACAGCAATGGATCTGTCAGATTCTGACAGCAGACATGTATCGGTGTTTGGGAGCTCACCTGCTGTCTGCTCAAGGGATGTGCAGGTACTGTGCTCAATTAGTAGCTGCATGACATCGAGGTGACCCTTCTCTGAAGCAAGATGCAGTGCAGTCTTGTCATCTTTGGTGGCTTGGTCAATGGATGCCCTGTTCTCAATGAGCAGCTGGCCAATGTCAAAATGGCCACACTGTGATGCCAAGTGTAGCGCAGTCCAGCCATCTTTAGTGGCTCTGTCAAGAGATGCTTTGTGCTTGATGAGCAGCTGCACGATGCTGAGATGACCCCATGCTGATGCAAGGTGCAGTGCAGTCCTGCCATCTTCAGTGGCTTGGTCAACTGATGCACTGTGGTCGATGAGCAGCTGCATGACATTGAGGTAACCCTTCTCTGAGGCTAAATGCAGTGCAGTCCAGCCATCTTTGGTGGCTTGGTCGATAGATATACTGTGTTTGAAGAGCAGCCATGCAAGGTCAAGATAATTCTCCTCCAATGCAAGATTCAGTGCAGTCCTGCCACTTTTGGTGGCTGGGTAGACAGATGCATTGTGATCAACAAGCAGACGTGCAATGTTGAGGTGACCATTCTCTGATGCAAAATGCAGTGCAGTCTTGCCATCTTCAGTGGCATGACCAAGAGATGCGCTGCACTCAATGAGCAGCTGGACAATGTTGAAATGACCCTTTTTTGATGCGAGATGCAGAGCAGTCCAGCTATTTTTGGTGACTTGGTCGACCAATACACCATGCTCAATGAGCAGCTGCATGATGTCGAAGTGACCCCTCTCTGATGCTAAATGCAGTGCAGCCCAGCCATCTTTGGTGGTTTGATCAATGGTTGCTCTGTGGTTGATGAGGAGTTGTGCAATGTTGAGGTGACCCCAGCATGATGCAAGAAGCAGCGCAGTCCAGCCATCTTTAAGGGGTTGGTCAACAGATGCCCTGTGCTCAATGAGAAGCTGAGTGATGTTGAGGTGACCAAATGCTGATGTGAGATGCAGTGCAGTCCAGCCATCTTTGGTGGCAAGGTCAACAGATGCGCTGTGCTCAATGAGCAGCTGAGCGATGTTGAGATGGCCCTGCTGTGATGCAAAGTGCAGTGCAGACCAACCGTCTTTGGTGGCAAGGTCAACAGATGCACTGTGCTCAATAAGTAGCTGCACGCTGTCGAGGCGACCATTCTCCGATGCAAAGTGTAGCATAGTCCTGCCATGTTTGGTGGCATGGTCAACAGATGCACTGTGCTTAATGAGCAGCTGGGCAATGTTGAGATGGCCCTACTGCAATGCAAAGTGCAGTGCAGTCCAGCCATCTTTGGTGGCCAGGTCCACAGATGCTGTGTGCTCAATGAGCAGCTTGGCGATGTCGATATGGCCCTGCTCCAATGCTAAATGCAGTGCAGTCTTGCCATCTTTGGTGGCAAGATCAAGTGATGTGCTGTGCTCAATAAGCAGGTGGGCGATGTTGAGATGGCCCTCCTGCAATGCAAAGTGCAGCGCGGTCCAGCCGTCTTCAGTGGCAAGGTCAACAGATGTGCTGTGCTCAATGAGCAGAGACTTCACCCCTTCAGTATAGCCCATTTTGGAACACATACGCACGGGATTACCCCAATCCTGGGATAAATATGGATGGGAGTAATCCAAATGGTACAATGCAGCATATTGGCTATTTGAATTCTTTAGGAGATGCATTGTTGATGGAAGTAGTGCCTTCTGGTCACAGTCATTGCAAAGCCGCAGGTGATGGGACCAATATTTTGCTGCATACCATGAGAGTGGGTAGTCTGGGAGTTTGTCCTTGGTCATTGAATAGTTGGTGTCAGCAAAGAGGAGGAGAGAGCGGACACAAGTTTGGGTAATAAACTTGTGGGAAACATCTTTCCTCACATCGATGACTAGGTTGAATGCCTGCTGGAATTGGGGGGAGAGCATATAATCCTTGACAGATGAATGTGCAAACATGATTGATGGCTTAGCCCAGCCCTCGTTTTGATCATGACCAGACCCTCCAACAACTTGAAGATGCCAGAGTTGCCCTGACGTCTATTTGGGTAATAAATGGATTTGGCTGGGTCAGAAAAGTCAAATGTGGGGTCATCTATCCGGAAAGCAATAGCATCTGCCAGCTCTTCCAATGAGAGTTGGCTAGCAGAAAACACAAGCCACCGGAAAATGGCCTGGATAAAAACCTTTCTTTTGGGAGTTGTATCTGTTGCTCGAGTGAAGAAACGGTTGTAAATTGCAAACAGATCAGCTGGGAGGGCCTTCAGGATTTCGTCCCAGTCATCTTCCCAATCACAATGACCCAGTTCAATGAGGAGACATGTGGCCAAGCGAAACCTGGTATGCAAGTTAGCTTGAGGACAGATCACAGCAAAATGAGAGCACCAACATTCCATTGCTCTTCTGCACAATCTGCTCCGTGACATGCCTTACATACTTGTCATCACTAGCCCAATTTCCCAGCCTGGGAACTTCGCTGCCAATGTAAGATCTGATGTCACTGGTTGAAACCACAGAACCAAGCTCAATGAAGGTTACATCCTTGAATTCTTTTTGGAATTTCTCAAGAGGTTGACTGGTAAACAGAAGATGCAGTACATTTTGCGCAGCATGGCATAGGCTGTGAATGAACTCAATAAGATGCTTCCAGTCGGTCTTGTCGCATTCATCGAGCCCATCAATGATAATATATGTCTGGTCCAGCTCTAAAAGTAAATCATTGAGGACTCCTAGAAGATCTTTAGGTTGCGGCAGTATAGTTCCGTTTCTTAGTGTTGTATGCAGCCGACAAAGAAAGCTATAGGGCAAAGGCGACTGTCCAGAGAGCTGCCAGACAATAGAACGTAGCATGATGTCCATGCGCTGCCTCTCATTTCTAAAATCGAAATAGAAATATGCAACTGCCGACCCGCTTAGGACTGCCCCTAACAATTTCTTCAATCACTGTGGAGCTGGCCATATAGGTATTGTCAGCAGCAGATTATGTGTGTAGTAGCGATATAAAATTCCTTTGATCCATAACGTGCCTGGTGTGGTCTTCCATTTGACGAATTGGAAATCATGTAGGAGCCAGCACCCAGTAGCTTCATGATGAAGGCTCCGTAGCTCATACTGTCTGTCCTTCGTATCAGGAGGATATTCCAGCCACTTATGCAGAACTTCTTCGAGTCTAGACATAATTCAGCTTGAAAAATATTCAACACAGGAAATGTGATTAACCCTTTACCAAGGTGTACACTGTTTTTGTTGAGAAAGGACTTCGCGAAAGGAACAGGGGACACTTCACGGACATACATTTTCTTTGTGGAGTGATCAAAGATCACGGTGGGACCTTCCCCTGTACCCCCGTCACCGCCGATTACGCCGCCCTTTCCACCCTTACCTCCTGTGCCTCCTGGGGACAAGTCATGATGTTGAAATCCTAGTGAATGTCCCTACGCACCATAAATGTTGTTAATGACGGGCGTGGATCCATCCCTTTGGCGAGACATGGTCCGCGTGGATCGTTATGACACTGATCTTATGAAGGTAGAATACTATGTGAGCCACAAGCGAGCACACAAGAAAGAGCCGCTCACAGAAAATGTGAGGAGGATGTATTCCTGCGCAGTGGACGTGGAAGTGGAAGGCAAAGACTGGTCACCTTGAGCGCCTCGTGGAGAACAGCACGCATTTTCTCACGATCAATGTCCGAGAAGCAGTGACAATGCCGATCCGATCGATCTTCAAAAGCATCTGATCGCCGGTCTTCATCTAACAGGCGCCGGGTTAAACCGAATATTATCCCAGAAACTTGCCAGAAACGAGAATGTGTGGTCAGACTATCTCATCGCTTTTTGCCTGAACCCATCCATATGAAGCGCAGACATTCCTCGAGCAAATGGCCGCCACCCCGTACAATACTTCGTCTTCTTCATTATTTTCCTTCCTTTCAACGAAATTACGCTTGTGTCGTCGTCCTGCATCGCTTTCCGATATCCACTAGTACTGCCTCTAGTGAAACCCGGGTGTGATTCTAGGCTAAAGTATACACGTCTGCATTCAACTAGAAAAAAATTGTATTATATTGCAAGCAAACTAGTCTCCCAATCTTGAACATAACATGAGTACTACTACACATACCCAAAGGGAAAGACACCAAGAAATAGTTAGCTACAATTTCGAACACAACATGAGTACTAAAGACGCCAAGAAATAGTTAGCTATAATTTAAAGGAGCCACACGAATACCCAACTCATAAGGCCATTGCCAAGAAATATGAGCTCGCCCCGAAGCAAAGAGAGCAAAAGATCATCCACAGTTGAGACACTCAAGAAATGTCGGGTCCGAGCCTTGCAGAAAGATAATACCGTTGTGTCGGTCGGAGCTCGAGGTTTGAAATGAAATCGAATCGTCCCGCAGACGAACACGATGAGCCAGTACCTCGGTATGAGATATCTGGCGAAGGAAAGCGATTGATCGGGAAATCTAGAGCTATGTTGGGGGATTACCAAGAGTTCTCCAAACCTTTGAGCGAGTGAGAAAGGATCGAGGCTGAGTTGGCGTGATGTTATTTGATGTGAACATGTCGCCAGCAACAACGGTTTGAAGGCTGCAGTTCGCAAAACAGGGCAGAAAAGATGGTGAGTCGCGGTGAGGTATCTGCGTTTTGACAAAGCAATTGCCGCCCGAATATCTTAGTCTCGGGGTCGTGGAGGATACAACGGGCATCATAAGTGGATAGAAGGTATACGCGCATCTCCGAGACGACGGCTGAAAGCCTAGAACTCTCTTGAGCTGAGAACCGGCCATCTCAAGTGAAATTCACACCAAGTAGAAAGACAGCCACCAGGAAACAAGACAAACAGCCCCAGTAAATTGGTATGCCGATGAAAGTTAGGCCACAGATAGAGGGTAGAAAGAGTATGAGAGGGAAGCTGATTACCCCCGGGTCATGACGCGTACAAAGGCCTGATTGCCAGAGTGATCGACTACTCGGTGAGGTTTTACAAAAAAAGCCCACCTCGACCAAACCACGACGAGACTCAGCGGGAATTTTACAGTGCGTGCGGCTAGGCCAGATGAATCCAGACTCGTAAGTAAATTGGCACGACGCGCTCGTTGTTGTGGCGGGAAGGAAGAGAGTTGAGTGGCTGTGTAGACGGATCAAATCGCCGATGCTTCACAGTCCATCGCCATAAACCCACCGATGTTCCTTACGCTGAAACGCGCATCCGTCCCAAACTTTGGACCACCTTTCGGGTTCCACCCGTTGTCGACGACTGTCCTCGGGCTGCAATAGGCACGGCCTGACGTGGTTTGGCGTGAGAGTAATGTAAGACTGAAAGTGTAGTCTGTCGCGTTCTTCAATTTTGAAACCAACGGTCTAATAAATATTTTTGTGCGCAGCCTGAGATTTTGATGATTGTCCGACGACTCTGTCCTCGCATGAGGCGCCGGTGTGCTGTTAATCGGTTCTTAAAGGTGCGTTCCCGCTCTCTCTCACCATCTTCCCTCACCGTCTCTCTATCCTTTCTGTGTACTTTTTGTCTCCAGTGCTGCGCTCACGCTTTGCAGGTTACCTCGCCATAAATGCCTCACTCCCTGGCTACATCCCGCGCTCATAAGTACTGTACGTCGGGGTCCTGGAGATGTTGCCCTTACCTTGCGCTCTTTCTCGTATCGTTTCATTATCTTCCTCAGCTCACTACGCGCTCTTCTCGTTCCGACCTACAAATGAGACAGCGCTAACACTAACACAGATACACTCTATTTCCCATTGATGCGACGCGAACACCACTCCGGTCCACTCGCCCCTCCCTTGTGCCCTCCTCTGCCGGCTGCGCCCCGCTATCCTCGTCGTCACCCCCTCGACTTCGCCTCGCCTCCCGCTCCTCGGCACCCGCCTTCGGATCTTCGTGGGCCTCCACCGCGACACCCTCGCTCGCTGGCCGCCCCCGGCTCGTCACCCTTTTACCCTCTGCGCTCGCCCCGTCGAGCATCCTCCCCACTACCTACTCGATGCTTCATCACTCCCTCCCCCCCACGCCACCCTCACCCGCATCGTGTGGCGGGCGAGACTTCGTCGGCAGTACGCAATGTCCGCGCTACCTTCAAGGCATTCTGCCGCGAGTCGGCAAACTCGAGTGGCGTGTCGCGGGCGTCGACTCCACTTCTGCGGCTGGTGTGGGAGCTCCCACAACAATGCGTGTGCGTGAGAGGGGCGAGCGGTGGACGATGGGGGGAAGATGTTTCGACTTGGGGAGCCGAGGGACGTGTGGATGGGAAGCACACAGGTGGGGAGCGGGTGTGCTCGAGCCTCGTACCGTGGGATCGAGGCGCGCGCTAGGATTGACCCAGATCGTGGCTTGTCGCTGTTGGCCTCCGCCCAAGTCTTCGGTCCTCCGCAAGACGGCCGTTGTCTGCCTCAGGAACCAGTCGTCTATGCACGAGCACGCTCCATTGGCCGAAGGTCGCACACACCTCGCTTGCCCTCCGTTGGACGCGATGCCTCCGCGCCAACGTCCCTGCTCCAATAATCGCAGGCGTCGCCCGCATCGTGCACCCGCGCGGCTGACGGGCTATTCTCCCCGTCTACGCTGACGCCGCCCTGCACCTCAGCGACACCCGCCCCCCGTCCACCACTTGATGCTCCGCGTATGCTTGACCTCCCTCATCTCCTCATCGCCAACGCCGCCCGTCCGTGACTCGATGCTCCCCATCTCCGGCACATCCACCGCCGTCTCCCCTTTATGGCTGCGAGCTTCACGCAAACTCCCCGCTCGCCGCTCCCGCCGCAAGTGCGTCGGGGAGCCGAGGACGGGAAGGCCAAGAGGAGGATCACAGTTGGTCGGTGCACCCAGCTCGTGAGAGGATGGGAGGCGGGCTCGCCGAGCACCGCACGAGGCGATGACGCAGGATGGGGAGACGCGCGGTCTGTGTCCGTCTGTTACCTTGTCGGTAGTATATCTCAAGACTCCATGGCGTCGCGAGCGGGTGCAGCTCGGGTACGTGGGTGTAGGCGTGCCGCAGCTACACCGCGTGAGGACGACACGGATTGGGGAGACGTGCTACTGTGTCCTAGCCCATCTCTCGTCCTCGGCGACCGCGTATCTCTATGGCGGGATGACTGGTACGAGACGCTATGACCATTCCCAACGTGTATCGCAATACTCCCCTCGCCCTCCCCGCACCCCGCCGTGCCTGCGCCGCCCATCTCGCCTCCGCATCACTGCGCCGCCTTCCCTTTCCGCAGCAGGTGCGTCGCGTCCACCCACATTCTCGACCTCCCACAGCTCCGACTCCCCGCACCGTATCTACATACGCGATTGTTGCCGTATACCGTCGCAGCTGCCTGGGCCCCGCCACCCCGCGCACGGTTATGGCGTTTCGAATCCAGAATCTGAATGGGGCCCAGATGGATCGAGAGGTGCGGGGCTGCTACGCGTGCGTGCAGGCCCTCGCCCGCCGCGGTGGGAGGAAGGGGGAGAAATACGGGACGGGGAGAGGAGCGATGGAGGCGCCAGCGAGACGCCCGGTGCCGATCCACGTAGGAAGAGGCTCGTGATCAGAGGAAGGCGTGGGGTGAGGCGGGGTTCCGGATGTGGGGGATCCTCGTGCGTCTCGCCTGGGGGTGGCGGATGCGGAGTGTACATGTGTGTGGAGGCGCAGTCGCGCTCTTGCTTCAGCCACCTACCACTCTAGGATTCCATCACATCGTATTTTCCCATCTATCTACACACTCCTGATCCCTCCCCGCTGTGCTTACTTACTTCTACTTACTTGCACCCCGTTCACCCTTCTAAAAACCTACCCCCTCTTCGAATGCGTGCATCTCCGCCTGTGTTCCTCTTTTCACTCGCGTTCTTGTGCGAGTCGACGCGCTCTTCTTGTTTCCACGCGTATTTTTTCGATGTGCCACTCTTCCTTCAACCCCTACAGATTAGAAGTAAAAACGTGAATGATGTGGATCCGTATATTGAGCTGATTTTGTACTTTAGTTCAGAGCGTCTCCAGCGGGAAGGAGAAATAGAGAATATTCATTGAGACATGGATAGGGGTAGATGGAAGGGAGGAGCAAGATCCAGAGGACGAATAAGTTCAAGGGTAATGGCACTTAACCATCTTGGATGGCCACCAGGATACTACTACAGTGCGCATCATCACTTCCTTGCAACTTGTGGGCAAGGGCTCGAATCCCTCAGGATCCATGCGCACGAGAAGATGGAACCACGCCCACCCTTTTTCTAACCCTCGTGCTTCTGAGTTCAAATCACCTCGACGTTGCTGTTTTCCGCTATGTATATTCCCCGCAGACCACGAACCATATTGCGTGTGGGCGGAACGCGGGATTCTCGTTCGATTAAGTATGCGGAAACTACCTGCGCAAAACCAGGACGGAAAAGGGTCTGTTGGCCACCGTGCACCATTCATTCTACCTACTCAGAAATGCCAGTGCTCGGCGAGGGTTCGAATCTCTCGAGACCCATGGGGAAATGCCGATGCATCATCGATTTTCTTTCTTATTTCTGTGGGACTGATTCTGAGGGATCACCTTACCTCTGGCTAAGCTAACTGTTAACGAGGTTTGCATTCTAATTAGGAGGCAAGCTGACCTGGGAATGCTCGGCACGCTTGATACCAGACGCACAGCCGAATCACACTGAAACTCTACTCCCTCCCGCTGACGGAAATCGACCTAGTCGCGTTTATTTAATGTGGGATATATAGTACTGGAAATTACAGAGACGCATACAGTACATTGAGAATCGGGCCTTGTTTGTATGATATAAGCTATGAATCAAGATCAGCAGAATTACTCCGCCTTTGGTTCGTACGCCGGCGGCGGGACATCCGGGCCAGCGTTAGCCCCAGTATCCGAGCACTTCAGCGAGAGCATGCCTATACCCCAAGTCCTCGGTCTCGAGGCATATACCGAATCATTGTATCCCGCGCGCACCACGGTCCAGCAAGGGAGGACGAGGAGGAAATATGCGAATAAGCTGAGGGCCACGAATAGGGGAAGGATTCCAAAGATGGCCGTGATAGCCCATTTCCACGCGGTGAACGAGACATCGAACAGGACCTGCCATATCGGGATGAGAAGTGTGCATGTAAATTTAAAGGCTGAAACAACCAACCTGAGACTTGTCCTTGGGGTTATAATTGCAAAACGAGGTGCTGTTGGCGAGATGGCGATTCAAAAAGCTGTCTGCGTTGTTGACGTCTTTCGAAAAATCTTGGACGTAGGAGACGTTGTGAGACTCGCCGTCCCGAGACGAGTAGAGGAGTTGGAGGTCGACCTTGTAGCAGATTGGGCAGGAAAGAGTGCAGTAGAGAGCAGAGGTTGAGGAACAGCAGTAGCAGTTGCACCTGGATGATTGATTAGATGGGTGACGTTCGCATTGAAGAGGTGAATGCTTACGTGTAGGAGGTGCAAGATTGAGTGCACGTAGGAGGATTTCCCGAGCAGCTATCGAAATCCTCAGCATCTCAAGTCTTATTCAACTGTTTCGTCTACCTGGAGGTGCAAGACTGGCACGTCTGGCAGCACGTCTGGCAGCAGTAATAACTACGAAGCAGATGTTAGTCGTATATCAAGATGGAAACAGTAGAAGCACAAACCCTCCATCACAGACGCTACCTGACTGCGAGGGACAGGAAGAAGAATTCGAAGCACATGCGCTCGGGCTAAATCCACTGTCGATAGAGGAGATGGTGGAGCTACACTGTGGCGAGCCTCCGGGGGCACTTTGGCACGATCCCGTCGAGCAAGATGTCCTCGCAGCAGTATCGTGTGGCGATCTCTGCGCTGAGAACCCTGCACCGAGCAAGAGGCCAGCCATGCCTCGCGATTTCTGTGGTAAACTTCAGTTAGCTTCAATCGCTCCGGGATGAACTGTGGAGGTTACCGGGGTAGTTCAAGCCGAAAAACAGGCCAAAGAAGAGGGCGAGCGACACGGCGAGGAGCAGTCCGAAGCATTTGTACATTGGACGCATGATGGAGGTGCTTGAGAGAGGATGGCCAGACTTGAGTTCCAGCCCCTAAGTTTCCAATGCTTTGACACCGTGACCATACAGCTTTTAGCCATCGCCATTCAGCACCGCCTGGACCCGACTCACTCAGATTGTCGGACTGCCTTGTAGATTCGTCAAGCTCCGACCCGTAGGCCATCGAGTCTGCGACCTTCTCCCTTTGGGCCGTCTATCATTCAATATTATGGTCGACACTCCGAAATGGTCAATTCCAGCCCACCGATGCTGTATTACAGGCAAATCTTCAATAACGGGCTTTCTTGCAAGGCTCACGGCACGATGAAGGCCATCAACCATCATTTGATATGGCTTTCCATACCGTACGTTCGCGTCACCCGATGTGACCGGACTGACACCACAGCTTTACTTCTTCGACATCTTCCGGATGCACCATTGCCTACGGATCCCGGAAATCGTGGGCCTCTGGTGTTCTCATCTGGAGGAATCTCCGACAATTGCTCTACAAGCGTACTCAACGATCGTAGGAAAATCGTGGAAACGACCCGTCTTGAGCGACCTAGCTGTCGTAGCAAGGACATGTAGGGCTTTTCACGGCCCTGCTCTCGATGCTCTGTGGAGATCCTCGGCACTCGTAAATATTCTCCGATGCATGCCCTCCGATTTATATCGTTGCGAAGAATCAGGCCCAAGTTGGAACGTAAAATGCGACATGGTAAGTCCTCCGGTCTAGAATCTTCTGTCGGTGGTTTATGGAAAAGCAGAAGCTTCTTAGACCTATTGAAGTCGAGGACTGGGACAGAGTGCTCATATATGCACCCCGTGTCCATCATCTCTTCTCCAACTCTCGCGACTGCGACTTGTCGAAGGTTTTGCCGGCCATCAGTGCCTGTCTCCCCCCTCGGCTTTTCCCCAATCTTCAGCGTGTTCATTGGGGACATTCTGGCAATGACTTCCACTACCTCCATCTTTTCCTTGGTCCCGGAATCACGGAACTATCTTTCACCGCCTGCACCCCCGCAATTTCCTTCCTCACCACCGCTCCCCAGAGATATTCTGCACTGAAGACCGTTGCGATCCGATCCGATCCCGGTGTGCTATCGGTTGCCGAAACAAAAGCCGTCTCCGTATTCCTGCGCAGCCTGACGTGTGTCGAGACTCTATCCGTCGATAGCATAGATGAAGCAGGACTGAAGCATATCTGTGGATTGCCAACACTCGCAGTCTTGCGCTTGGGCACACTTCCGCCACTTTTGGCATTTAATGCTGGCCCTGACATCCGAGCTTTAGCTGTTCTGTGGAGGTTGTATCTTGCCTGGGCGGAGATAGGCGTCACCACTCGATTTCTCGGGTGGTGCAAAGAAATGCCACTAATATCCCTCGACCTCGAATTTACAACTTCTTCGACAGGGCAAGAAATGCACAACCTCTTTGATGCTCTTTCCACAAGTGTTTTGCACTCATCTCTATCGAAAATCAGCGTGATCGACGAGTACGAGGATAGGAATCCTGCACGCTTCCCAAATCATCTTGTGTATAGCCATTCCATCCGACCCTTGTTCAGTTTCACCAACCTCACGTCGGTACTAATCCTAACCGCCGTTGGTATCGATCTTGACAACACCACTGTATCCACTTTGGCGCGCGCATGGCTGCGGCTCGAACGTCTGGAACTATCTGCCTACTACCAATATTTTCCCGCCGTGCGACCTCGTGCTACGCTCGAGTGTCTCTATTCTTTTGCCACATGGTGTCCCCGCCTCACAAAGCTCTCCATTACACTCGATGGCACCGCCATACCTTTCCTGGAATCCGGTTCCAGGCGAGTTCTCCACTCGGCCTTGGTGTATCTGCATGTCGGGCATTCTCTGATCTCGACACCGCTCTCCGTCGCCCGCTTCCTCTCCGGGATTTTCACGGTCCTGAGAGAGATTAGGTCGAGTGCAGAAGACAACGATAGTGATATTGAAGATGAACTTTCGGAGCTTCACCATAACCTTTGGAAAGAGGTGGAATCACTGCTTCCGGAACTGTTGGCAATCCGCGAGGAGGAGAGGATTTGGGTGCAAAATAATTCGAGTTTGTGATTCCAGCATTCTCGGAGGTTTCTGGTTGAAACAAAAAAAAAAAAGTAATAGTTGGTAGCAGGCGCGGGATGTGCTGAGTTTAACAAGACATGCCTTCGCACTCCGGCGTAAGTGCAGGCTGCCGCAGTTGAAAGACCATCAACCATAAATTTTGAATCATAATGATTGAGGCAGGTCTCTGATCATTGGTTGGTATTGATATAGGGAAGTGCTTTAAAATTTAATCTATTCATTGAAGGATCGACATACAAATATCTGTAACATAAATCAAGTCCCAGTCCAATGCACGACCCACCCTTTTTCACCCAAAATTGGGTTGCGAGTGAATGCAGAATGATTAGAGAGAGATAGGGCACCATCTATAGAAAAAACGGAGGTGAGGGAACCATATGTTAGGAATTCCGAATAGACTGAACTTTGGACGTACCATTACCATCAAACCGCTTAACTGCTGGCCTTGAGCGCGAGCATTTTGGTAATTAATTTGATACTTACCTCGTGGGGCTGTCGAAGAATTCAATGAAAATTGCGGCATATAGGCGTGCCGTGCTACGGGTACGTGGACGGAGCGACTCGAGACTACAAAGAATATGTCAACGTCCATGTAGGATAGCAAAACATGTCAGGTAACGCCAGACGTGCAGATTCATTCCGATTGGATGGCATGGATCGCAGTTGTCAGGCAGACGCATCAAGCGAGCTTTTGAACCAAGAGTTGACTGCTGGGGTCTAGTTGACATGCGATGGATAGGCTGGAAGGACGTTTCGCGCGGTGCCGGCATGGGTGGTTGCAAGCAGGAGCGGGGAGTGCCAGGCCGGCAAACAAGATGATCTTTGCTGCACGCGTCGTTGTAAAAGATGCGGTCCACTGATCGTTCCCAGAATGATGAGAATCGGTTCTGAGCTCATTCTGGCTAGAGCGCATTCTCATTGAGATTGATAAAGTACACGATGATATATATACGAACACGGAATACTGAACGACGTATACCGGCATCAAATCCAAAGAGGGCGCCCTAAATCCAGGTAAAATGTCGGGACGGTTATCGGATATTTCTATACAAAGTGGTCAGTCCTGCTTTACACACCAGGTAACTCACCACCTGTGATCTTTCTTAAAACCGACACATTTCACCATCTGCGCCTGCACTCGAGCCCGTGAGTTGTCTCTTTATGTTCAGACCCTCGTTTGCTTGAAGTTACTGGTGAGTTTTGGTCAACGCTAATGAAGTTATCGCGTCCCGACCTTTGTCTTTTCTCATGGCTCATATACCTGCCTGTTTGGTTCGAAGACATAATCTGTTCATCAATTACCTTGCAAGCCTCGAGCGAGCACGCAGCAACTTGCGCTCGTCTGCGAGACGGCGATGGTCCCGGAGCTCGCGTCGGCGGGTTTCGGCAGCGATGCTGGCCCTGGAATCTCCTGCGGCCGCCGCAAGGATCCAAGGGCACAATAACAGGTCCAGCCAATTTATGAGCTCATCCCAATCTGAAGAAAGGATTATTTCGGAACGATCGAGCCCTACACACATACCATGTTGTAGATATGCCGCAGCAACCAACGCGCAGAAACCCGTGGCACACTGGGAAGAACGCAAGTAGCTGGTGTCTTCTATTTCTATCGGGTGCCATCGCCGCAGATGCAGGTCCAATTGGAACATTAGCACCAGACGGGCCACAAGGGTGTGGTTGTCCGTACACTCGATTCGGACGCCATCCAACCCCGCCGGCGTGTGCGAGTGCAGTTTTCGGAAGCACAAGTGCGTTATCACGATTTTGAGGAGATTTTTCCCGGCCCATTCGTACCCTGCGTTTCCCGTGCATAATTTGTGCAAGTGTCATACAGAAGTGCTAAATGCGCCAGTTGAGACCTGCTGCCGAGCGCCTTTAAGATCGCCTGAGCCGATAAAATCAGCAAACATCAGACATGAGGTTTCAGGTGGGAAACTGAACTTTATGCATAAAGTTATTGGGCTTCCCCGAGAGACGGCAAGTCGAGAGGACGATTGCAGCCCCCGCAACTGCATTCCTGAGCCGCTCTAGGCGGCCGTTCCTCTTGGGTGCTTGGTATAAGATCTCTGGTGTGCGCACAGAGTCGATGGGAGGTAGGTCTGGCTTGGGAAAGATAGGCTCAAGAAGCAGAGGCGACCAGGGGCCGGTGGGTCTGTCGAGCTGAGCCAGTATTGTCTTAGGATCGGAGCTGTCAGGCAGACGCATCAAGCGAGCTTTTATAGGAACGTCCTCGCGTACCAGCGCTTCTTCCTCGCACCCGACGCGGCGGCGCTCATCGAGAAAAATGTAAGCTCGTCTTGATGATCATCCATATAACATATTTTATTTACACCCAACTCGCAGATTGACTCGTTCATCAGCCTGCTATACCCCGAGACACCCGAGTCGTGGAGGGACACCATCTGCGTTGACGGCGGGGCGCGCGCATGGGTCGAAGGTAACAAAACCGCTGCGCTGCCTTCGTACATGACCGCAGAGGTCAGTTCTTCTTTTTCTCTTCTCGAGAACGGTGCGTAAATAAAGCTCACGCGCCGTTGCGCACCTCCGCACCGTACTTCTCAGCGGCGGCCTCGCCGCGCCGCTCTGCTGGTACAAGGCGAACGTCGACGACGCCAACCTCGCGGAAGATGCTAGTGCGTATTACACCATACTTCCTATTCATATCCCCAAATACTATTTCCCCCACGGCTTACTGACAACATCCCAACCAGAGCTCCCCGCCGCGGCGCGCGACGTCGTGCAGCCCTTCCTCTACGTTGCATTCACCAAGGACATCGTCGCGCTGCCATGGTGGTCGGATGCCAATACGGAGAAGTACGTCAAGGGGCCCGTGACAAGGAAGGAGGTTGCAGCGGACCATTGGGGCATTTCGTCGCATGCGGCGGAGCTGAACGAGATTTTGGTGGAGTGGATTGGAGGGCTAGCGCTGAAGTTGTAATTGGTTGGATGGGAGGAAGATGGATCGTGTTGTATCAGGTACCGTATCAATTCCACTGGGTTCAATGGATGCACGACAAGTTGTTGCAGTCGAATGAGGTTGAAGTCAAGTTTGAGTACACACGGATAAGGCTCCAACCATTTCCGTGTATAAACGTTTATACACGGTTTTGACCGTTTTTATTTCCGTTTAGTTTATGGGCAAGGGCAAACCGTTTACAAACCATTTTTAAACGGTTTATACAGTTACGCCCGGGTGGGCTGGCGGGGTCGGGAAGCAGCAGCAAAAGTCGCGTGAGGGAGGTGATGAGTTCGGTGCGGCGTGATCAGGCCGTATGCTGTTGGACTTTTCACCACCTTTCACCGGCACTACACACACTCGGCCAGTGAATTTCAATTCAACATCTCTCCCAACTGCTGGCGACATCTGAACAGTCTGATCCGGCGCAGCGAGTTGGGCATGTTGGTGGTCGTCCGCTAGATCAAATGGAGTGCGCCCGATATGAATTTGGAGGGCGCAGTAATCAAGTTAGAATGGGTCATGACAGAGATGGAGGTCCTCTGGTGTGTGCTGTACTTCCGGCTCACATTCTCCTCCCGTTCCTGGCTGCATGTGGTACCAGCGGCATGGATAGATCGACTGCGAGGACGACCGCTCGCAAACCGACCTCGGCGGCAGCCTCGAAACAGAAGGGGAAGACCAAGAGCGCGAATGGCGCATCGGCGAACTCGGAGGACCCGGCTAAGGAGGCTATGTATGATGATATGTTTGCCGGCGCGTTAACTTTGCCGCGTTCAATACTTATATTGCCTCAAAACCCGAAGTCCTGCCTGTAAGCGAGTTGAAGCGCTTTTGGGACGCCTTCAACACGAAATTTGACGATCCAGATGGGGCGCTGACGTGGTGGAAGGTAAGTTTATCTGACTGCCGATGTAAGTACTTTGCAAGTGCTGATCAATCTTTTCGTTGTAGGAACGTGAACACGAGTTTCACTTTCCAATCATCTCAAAAATGAGGCGCGACTTCCTTGCCATTGCCGGCACCAGTGTTTCCATCGAGTGTCTGTTCTCGGGTGCACGCCATCTTTGTCACGGATCTCGCCCGTCACTGAAGCCAAAGACAATTTCGGAGGCGATGCTCACTAAAATGTGGATAAAGGACGGGTTACTCGAGCGGGCGTCCGATTGGACTGTGGTAGGCTGTACTTGAACAGCTTGTCCGGACGTTTGTATGCACCCAGAAAATACCGTTTATAAACTGTTTTAAACTGTTTAGGAACCGTCTCCGTTTAATTTACCTGAATCCTTACACAAAAACTAAATGGTTGGAGCCTTACACACGGAAATGACCTGGTATTAATGCCGAGCCACAGCTCAGCGCTCAACGATGTGCTTCTGAATCACCATCCAGCTAAACCTTACTCTCACCATCTCCCGCACGACTACTCGGGGGCTCGCTGTTTGAAGGATTCAAAGCACAGAATAATGAACACCAGAGACACATTTTTAAATTTCTCATCCGGCAAAATGATTAACTCAACCGTAAGTTACCTTTACCCGGATTGAGCCAGGACTCTATCGATCGTGCAGCATTCCTGCTGAGGCCCGGGACAAGCCCGGGATTCCAAGAATTTCCAACGGGACTCGGATTCCTGGAGATTCCTTGAATTTTTTTTTTGCCTATCGTATTAGTACAGGTCTAGGTAGAGCCGAATTTCTGGCCGTGGCAACCTGGCATTGCGACCATATTCAACAAGGCTCGGGATTTTTCCACGGAAGATTGGGAGAGTTGAGAGCAAGCAGCTGTTGGCGCAGTGCGCACAGCCCTGGATCCAAATAACCGCTACCGTCCCAATATGATAATCAGTATTTTTTATAACTTGTAGGAGAGCGTCTCAAAGCCGGAATTGATTCATTGGGGACAGTATACGGCTCCGAAGTATAAAACGAAGACATTGCTGACTACGACACAGATGAAGTACTACTAGGAATCCAGTAGGGAGAGTACTCGACACGGCAATCTGAGAACGGACATCTAGGTGGTCCTAGATAAGGGAGATGGAGAGCGGGTGCGACATGCTCGGTTGGTAATAGGATCCGCCGCCCTGCCGGTCATGACGCGGTATCCCTGGGGGTTGCCGCCGAGCGCGGCGGAAGCATGGTGTAAGAAGCGACTGCGCAGAATGGCGGCAATAGGCGAAGATGTTGCGCAAGCACAGGATGGGCATCGAGTCCCCGCTGAGAAGGCGCTGGGAGGTGCGCGGGTCGTGCGTTATGAGCGGGGGTGTGGAGGAAGCAATCGCCGAAGAACCGGATGCTCGTAAATGAGACGTGCCCTGCGCGTGGCGAGGGCTTGGGTCGCAAGATCGTGATGGCCCGGCGCGGGGCGTGGACGAGAACGCGGCGGTGAATGTGGGCGGGATGTGGGTGGGATGTAGGCGGGATGTGGGGGCGTCGCGGATGCGACCAGCTCGTTGTACGCAGCGTGCGTATTTTGCGCGTGTTTGGACCGTTTCGAAGGCGTATTATAGCTTGCGGGCGCCAAAGGCGGATGCGCGGGGGCTCGCTGAAGGTGCTGCGGGAGAAGCGTCGTTGGATGGGGGAGAGGGGTTGCTGGAGCCGAGGCGCGTGGGTGGAGACGCGACATGCGGAGAAACCGACACATGGATGGAGATAACATGGTGGAGACACGGATGGAGGCGACGGGGCTGGAGAGACGGTCAGCGAAGGTAGAACAAGGGCCAGGGAGCCGAAGGGAGGGACGGGAGAGAAGGAAACGACATACCTTGGCCTCAGCACGGGGGCGGGGGGCGCGTGCACCAGTTGTCAGGGGCTCGTATTGTCCATTGATGAGGCTGCGACGGGTACGGAGGATGTCGTTGATGAAGGGGCGGGGTGCTATGTTACCCGATGCCTGCCGATATGACAGCGCAATGTGGACGGTATGGGGAGGTGGGCAGAGACTAACCGCCGTGTATCGAATGGCGACGGGCCAAGCCTTGACCTGACTTTATTTCACAGGATGAGGGCGTTGGTAGAAAGGAAAGGAGTGGGAATGACATACCTTCCCAAACGTGCGCGCTGTCGTGCATTCCGCGGTGGCCTGAGCAGCAACGAAACTAGGAAGTGTAAGTTATCTGGTAAAAGGAGGACATGCAGGTGTATGCACCTTGTTCCCATTCCCGGATTCGCTGGGGTCTCCGAGACCGAGGCCTTAATGGCGCTCAAGACGCGTTCCAAGTCCCGATCTGTCGGCGAAGACGACAGCCCTGAGGACATCCTCGGGGAAAAGCACCGTGATGCTGACGGCGTACGCTTGTGGACCCGTCGGAGCGACGCCAAGGAGGCGGGCGCGAGCGCCGTAGACTGTAGATTACGAGCGCGACGCGGGTGAACCGCATCGCCGCCGGTGCCCAAGCCGCCCAGTTCCCCGAGGAACGACGTTGTTGCTTCTCGGTGATCGGTGCGCGCATCCGAGACAGGTCGGCACGAGAGGAGCACGTGGGCCTTCAGAAATGCGGTCGGCGGCGGCGAGAGGCATGGTGGACGAGGCAGGCGCGGGACACATGGGAAAGGGAGGACAGCGGCCGCGTACTCGCGATCGATGGCGTGTGGAAGAGAGCCGGGGCAAGCCCAGAAACCGAGACGGGAATACACAAGGAATGCATGTGCGGAGCTATTTGATCGGGATCAGATCAATGTCGAAGATTAAGACGGCGTTACTAACGGTGTGGCCACCGATCCGGTTGAAAAGCTAGTTGGCACCTCCTCGTCTCACAGGTTGGACTCCATTTCCAACAAGAGTACCCTAGTTCATTGCCCGCTTTCCCCGATTTTTCTTTTCTATCTTTGTATCGGAGTTCAATATTGAATCTTCGCTGTCAGTGCGGGATGAAATCGATGAAAGCCTGCTGTCATGCAGAAGCACCGCTGTCAACTCAAGTTTGGCACCCACGTAGGTACCGCACCCGAACACTGCGGCGACCACGTAACACCTTCAAGTCCTCTCGCTGAGCACTCTAGCCATTATCCTCCTGCTCATCGACATTGAGCTGAAAAATCGACTGATTTGCATTTCGAGCAGTACTACAGCTGTTCCTGCGGGATCCCGATAATAGGAAGTGTCGCTGTCAGCTGGCTGTCACCGTAAGCGCCACATCAATCAAAGTTCGACGTTAAGTACTGGGCGGGAACAATGAGGCCAGCCATATCCCCGGATCTGCCGCCACCGCCTTCTGTCTTAAAGCCCACTGTGGCGCCCGCGTGCTTTGCCGACCCATCCTCTTATACTTGTCTTTGCTCAAATACATTCTTTGTGCTACAACCCCACGTCTACTTCAGCACTATATCCTCTTTGGTTGGTTCTGTCTCACATGTGACCTTTGGCACTGGCTGACATACCTCATACATAAGATCCCCACTTACTCAGAATGGACATGGCTCTCCCACCCAGTGAACTCCACTTTACCATCCATGGTGCGAGAGAATTTGATTAGTATATTGACATCCATGTTTATTTCACCCAGGAGGCAAAGGAGGTGATGGTGGAGAGGGTATTGGGCGAGGACAGGGTGGTCAAGGAGGTGCTGGGCAAGGTCCCACCGTGAATTTTAATTATGGCAACAAGGAAGAAGAACGCAAAAAAAATCATTGATTGGCTTTCGCCAATCAATTTCTTTCTACGACAGGCAGATATTTCAGGGGTTCGGCTGAAGGAAACTGGTACATGGTTTCTTGAAAACAACCTCTTCAAACAATGGGAATGTGGTTCTGGAAGGACACTTTGGTGCCATGGGATTCGTATGTAATTCATTGCCCTCAGATGCTCCTGGGCTAACCAAGCTGGAATTTACAGCGGGTGCAGGGAAAACTGTCCTTTCGTGTGTCCATTTTCTACATTGAGTGGTTGCAACTGATTATGACAATCCTAGATCAATGGTTGTGGATCATCTCAGTGCTGCATTCAGAAATAACAAGGATATTGGTGTTGCTTGCATTTATTTGAATCACAAGGAAGCCGACCAGCAATCACCACTCAAACTTCTGGCAGGTCTCTGGAGACAGCTTGTACTTGACAGGGACATTGGCTCTATTGCAGAAAATTTATACAGACAGCACTGGGAGAAGGGCACTGCACCATCACTGCCGGAAGTTGCTGACATCCTCAGCTCTAGCCTGAAGGAGTTTTCACAGGTCTTTATTGTCATTGATGCCATTGATGAATATCCTGAGGATCAACGTTTCATCCTACTCAAACATCTCACAGAACAGATGGGTCTCAGTCTTAGCATGAACTTGATGGTCACTTCTCGACCCCATGTTCCTGCAGGCCCTACCCTTCCAAATGTTGAAACTCTAGAGATTGGTGCAATGCCAGAGGATATTCAAAATTTTGTCAATGCACAGATTGACTTATCTCCACGCCTGTACAAGCATGTCCAGAGGCAACCCAAGCTACGAGATGACATTCATTCAAAAATCAGCAGTACATCTGTGGATGGAATGTAAGTTGTGATGAATCATTTTTGGAAAGAAACTGAAATAAATTCCCCACCAGGTTCCTTCTTGCCAAGCTTCACATTGATTCCCTAAGCACAAAGAATACAATCCGGGAAGTTCGAGAAGCTCTGAATGCCCTCCCAGAGAGTCTTTATGGCAGCTATGACATTGCAATACAGCGAATTGATGCCCAGAGCGATGCAGACAGAAAGACAGCTCACTCAACCATTACCTGGGTTGCAAATGCAAAGAGACCATTAACAGTGGCAGAGCTACAAGTTGCTCTTGCTGTTAAACCAGGCATGCGAAAGCTGGATGAGGAGGAGGATCTTACGGACATTGATATTATTCTCTCTGTGTGTGCTGGGCTTGTAATTGTGGACAGAGAATTGTCTGTGGTGCGACTTGTTCACTACACCACACAGGAATATCTGGACAGCATTCAGGCCCTGTCATTCCCAGATGCACAAACAGAGATAACACGCACTCTGCTCACATTCCTCAACTTTGATGGATATCCAGAGCCATCTTGGGCCGATTTAGAGCATGATCTACCCCCTCTTGTGGGGTATTCTCAATATTGCCTTGCACATGCTGCTGGACAGTCTGAAGTTCAACTCAGAAAAGTTCTTCTGGAGTTTCTTAGAGGAGCTTTTCCATGGAAGAAAACATTGACTGGGAGGAGGTACTCCTGGGAGCGATGGAACTCCATGCCATGGAATTATTCAGATTGGCCATCACAACCCTCTGTGTTGTGGATTTCAGCAGCTGCAAACCTAGTGGACACAGCAAAATTTCTCTTGGACCAGGCCCCATTGCAGCCGCATTCAGAACACCCAGAGATCATTGTAGCATCATACTATGGCCATGCAGAGATTGTGTCCTTCCTTCTTGAAAAGGGTGCCGATGTTAATGCAGCAGGGGGATTCTATGAGAGCTCATTGCTGGCTGCTGCTGCTCGAGGCCACACAGACATTGTCAGCATCCTTCTTGAAAAGGGTGCCAATGTCAATGCAGCAGGGGGAAGATATGGGAGCTCATTGCAGGCTGCTGCTGCTGGAGGCCACACAGAGATTGTCAGCATCCTTCTTGAAAAGGGGGCCAACATCAATGCAGCAGGGGGAGAAGATGGGAGCTCATTGCAGGCTGCTGCTGCTGGAGGCCACACAGAGATTGTCGGCATCCTTCTTGAAAAGGGTGCCAATGTCAATGCAGCAGGGGGATTCTATGGGAGCTCATTGCAGATTGCTGCTGCTGGAGGCCACACAGAGATTGTCAGCATCCTTCTTGAAAAGGGTGCCGATGTTAATGCAGCAGGGGGATTCTATGAGAGCTCATTGCTGGCTGCTGCTGCTGGAGGCTACACAGAGATTGTCGGCATCCTTCTTGAAAAGGGTGCCGACATCAATGCAGCAGGGGGAAGATATGGGAGCTTATTGCAGGCTGCTGCTGCTGGAGGCCACACAGAGATTGTTGGCATCCTTCTTGAAAAGGGTGCCGATGTCAATGCAGCAGGGGGAGAAGATGGGAGCTCATTGCAGGCTGCTGCTGCTGGAGGCCACACAGAGATTGTCGGCATCCTTCTTGAAAAGGGTGCCGACATCAATGCAGCAGGGGGAGAAGATGGGAGCTCATTGCAGGCTGCTGCTGCTGGAGGCCACACAGAGATTGTCGGCATCCTTCTTGAAAAGGGTGCCGACATCAATGCAGCAGGGGGGGAATATGGGAGCTCATTGCAGGCTGCTGCTGCTGGAGGCCACACAGAGATTGTCGGCATCCTTCTTGAAAAGGGTGCCGACATCAATGCAGCAGGGGGATTATATGGGAGCTCATTGCAGGCTGCTGCTGCTCGAGGCCACACAGAGATTGTCGGCATCCTTCTTGAAAAGGGTGCCGACATCAATGCAGCAGGGGGATTATATGGGAGCTCATTGCAGGCTGCTGCTGCTCGAGGCCACACAGAGATTGTCGGCATCCTTCTTGAAAAGGGTGTCGACATCAATGCAGCAAGGGGAGAAGATGGGAGCTCATTGCAGGCTGCTGCTGCTGGAGGCCACACAGAGATTGTCAGCATCCTTCTTGAAAAGGGTGCCGACATCAATGCAGCAGGGGGAGAAGATGGGAGCTCATTGCAGGCTGCTGCTGCTGGAGGCCACACAGAGATTTTCGGCATCCTTCTTGAAAAGGGTGCCGACATCGATGCAGCAGGGGGAAGATATGGGAGCTCATTGCAGGCTGCTGCTGCTGGAGGCCACACAGATATTGTCGGCATCCTTCTTGAAAAGGGTGCCGACATCGATGCAGCAGGGGGAAGATATGGGAGCTCTTTGCAGGCTGCTGCTGCTGGAGGCCACATAGAGATTGTCGGCATCCTTCTTGAAAAGGGTGCCAATGTCAATGCAGCAGGGGGAAGATATGGGAGCTCATTGCAGGCTGCTGCTGCTGGAGGCCACACAGAGATTGTCAGCATCCTTCTTGAAAAGGGTGCTGACATCAATGCAGCAGGGGGATTCTATGGGAGCTCATTGCAGGCTGCTGCTGCTGGAGGCTACACAGAGATTGTCGGCATCCTTCTTGAAAAGGGTGCCGACATCAATGCAGCAGGGGGAAGATATGGGAGCTTATTGCAGGCTGCTGCTGCTGGAGGCTACACAGAGATTGTCGGCATCCTTCTTGAAAAGGGTGCCGACATCAATGCAGCAGGGGGAAGATATGGGAGCCCATTGCAGGCTGCTGCTGCTGGAGGCCACACAGAGATTGTCGGCATCCTTCTTGAAAAGGGTGCCGACATCAATGCAGCAGGGGGGGAATATGGGAGCTCATTGCAGGCTGCTGCTGCTGGAGGCCACACAGAGATTGTCGGCATCCTTCTTGAAAAGGGTGCCGACATCAATGCAGCAGGGGGGGAATATGGGAGCTCATTGCAGGCTGCTGCTGCTGGAGGCCACACAGAGATTGTCGGCATCCTTCTTGAAAAGGGTGCCGACATCAATGCAGCAGGGGGATTATATGGGAGCTCATTGCAGGCTGCTGCTGCTGGAGGCCACACAGAGATTGTCGGCATCCTTCTTGAAAAGGGTGTCGACATCAATGCAGCAAGGGGAGAAGATGGGAGCTCATTGCAGGCTGCTGCTGCTGGAGGCCACACAGAGATTGTCGGCATCCTTCTTGAAAAGGGTGCCGACATCAATGCAGCAGGGGGAGAAGATGGGAGCTCATTGCAGGCTGCTGCTGCTGGAGGCCACACAGAGATTTTCAGCATCCTTCTTGAAAAGGGTGCCGACATCAATGCAGCAGGGGGAAGATATGGGAGCTCATTGCAGGCTGCTGCTGCTGGAGGCCACACAGATATTGTCGGCATCCTTCTTGAAAAGGGTGCCGACATCAATGCAGCAGGGGGAAGATATGGGAGCCCATTGCAGGCTGCTGCTGCTGGAGGCTACACAGAGATTGTCGGCATCCTTCTTGAAAAGGGTGCCGACATCAATGCAGCAGGGGGAAGATATGGGAGCCCATTGCAGGCTGCTGCTGCTGGAGGCCACACAGAGATTGTCGGCATCCTTCTTGAAAAGGGTGCCGACATCAATGCAGCAGGAGGATTCTATGGGAGCCCATTGCAGGCTGCTGCTGCTGGAGGCCACACAGAGATTGTCGGCATCCTTCTTGAAAAGGGTGCCGACATCAATGCAGCAGGGGGAGAAGATGGGAGCTCATTGCAGGCTGCTGCTGCTGGAGGCCACACAGAGATTGTCGGCATCCTTCTTGAAAAGGGTGCCGACATCAATGCAGCAGGGGGAGAAGATGGGAGCTCATTGCAGGCTGCTGCTGCTGGAGGCCACACAGAGATTGTCGGCATCCTTCTTGAAAAGGGTGCCGACATCAATGCAGCAGGGGGATTATATGGGAGCTCATTGCAGGCTGCTGCTGCTGGAGGCCACACAGAGATTGTCGGCATCCTTCTTGAAAAGGGTGCCGACATCAATGCAGCAGGGGGGGAATATGGGAGCTCATTGCAGGCTGCTGCTGCTGGAGGCCACACAGAGATTGTCGGCATCCTTCTTGAAAAGGGTGCCGACATCAATGCAGCAGGGGGATTATATGGGAGCTCATTGCAGGCTGCTGCTGCTGGAGGCCACACAGAGATTGTCGGCATCCTTCTTGAAAAGGGTGCCGACATCAATGCAGCAGGGGGAAGATATGGGAGCCCATTGCAGGCTGCTGCTGCTGGAGGCCACACAGAGATTGTCGGCATCCTTCTTGAAAAGGGTGCCGACATCAATGCAGCAGGAGGATTCTATGGGAGCCCATTGCAGGCTGCTGCTGCTGGAGGCCACACAGAGATTGTCGGCATCCTTCTTGAAAAGGGTGCTGACATCAATGCAGCAGGGGGAGAAGATGGGAGCTCATTGCAGGCTGCTGCTGCTGGAGGCCACACAGAGATTGTCGGCATCCTTCTTGAAAAGGGTGCCGACATCAATGCAGCAGTGAGTACCAATGGAGATGAACAGTGGTGAGTCTGACTCTCAATTTTGATATTGGCCTCTCATATACCATTTCATCAGGTGTTAGGAATTTGCTGAGCAACTGGGCAACTCTTGAAATAGTTAGTTACTAGATCAGCTTTTAGTCTGTCAAATTACAGGAAAGTTGGTCAAACATGGCCTGGCAAAGCAGTAGCCAAATATTTTAAAATCCAGGTGCTTAGAGAGGATATCATGCTGGTTTGTATAAATGATTCATCAGATGCCCTTCACATTTTCATTCCAGAGAGAATGAGGATATTTGCAAGGCAAACAGACCAGAGTTGATCTCCAAATCACTGTTCTTGTCAAAAAGTATCCGAAATAAACAATTGAGCTTTGCCAGTAATCCTGCTAACTCAAATCTGGGCTGCCAGAGGGTTGTCAGTGCAAAAAAGTTGAAAAGAGTAACTGTTTGCTGTCGGACAGCTGTGTTTACCTTGTTTGCGAGGAGGACTGGAGCAGCAGCATTCAACTTCTTCCACTCTGCCATCATGTCTGTGTTGCCCCTTTGAAACTGTTGAGATCCTCGTGCATACAGCAGCTGCCCCAAATAAAAAGGTCTAACATCCGGTGGTCCTCGAGAGACAGTGCATCATAGGCTTCTTTTCCCAGGACTGCCACAATTTCTACCATAAGATTCTCGTTGTGTTCCACTTGTGCTGGTGACAACACCTTCCATGCCTCCTCCCTTCCTGCCTCTGCAATCTTCTTCGCATTCCAAGCTGCCAAATAATGGACCAACACCATGTACCACTTCCCTGCCAGTGCCTCTTCTCTGAGATCTTGGATGGCAGCCTCCATTTTAATATCCTTCACTCCCATAGCCGTCCCCTTCTCAACAGATGCGTGTTCACCATTTATTCCTTTCAAAATTTTGAGGAAATCATGGATGGAGTATTTTTGGCAAGCTGTTGTGCCAAGGGACTGCGATTGAAGAGATCAATGAAGTCATCCAGCCGCATCATCTAGCCTTCAACAGTTTTGGCACTCATGTGGTCAAGGGTTTTTCTACGCCTAGGAAGCAGACTTTTGGCATGAATTCAGGTTGATATCAAGGTTTCCTGATTTATAATCTGGTGTGTGAGTCGCCAGATGTGAGCTTTCAATATTCTGGCCCCGATTTGAAGTGCTGTCTGTCTGCGCTAATAGTGATACCTTCTTATATCCGTGCCAACTTGCCCGCCTGCAATATCAGCACAGAGCAGATTCCGGGTTCTGAGATGATGAGGGTGACTGAAGCACGAAGAGTTCCAACGAAAAAGTCTGGAGTTTAGACTAGAATAGTGTAAAGTACAGGAAAGTAGCTATAACTTATATACTAAAGTCCCTAGGGGTTGTAACTAAGGTACAGTGTCCAATGACAACGGACAAGATAGATGAAAAGTGAATGCAGGGGTGTATGAACATAGAGGAGTCAATCGGTAACCTGGTAGGTCGGGGAACCAATTGAAACTGATTGGAATCCCAAAAGGGCATTCCTAGTACAATTGATCAGATAGTTGATCTGATCAACTGATTGGATTGTTCGGGTTGTTCGGGTTCTAGAAGTAAATGAAAAGACAATTCATGACATTACCCTCCCTTCTAGGTGAAACCCGTCTCGGGTTTCATGTCTGCCACCATTTCTTGCTCCACAAGTCCTGCCTGGTGATGACCCATTTTTGTCCGTGCGCTGTGTCCTCCAGCGCAGTCAGGTATTTCTCGTAGAACTCCTCGAGACACTCTGTGGAGTCACCCAGGTGTTCTAACAGCTCCCATGTGTTGTCCTTGGGCCCGTACCCATCACAGCAGATAAGATATTGTAAGTGCTTCCATTGCTTGTTAAGCCGTATTTTCAACACCTCTGCAATCCCTATAGATCTACCCCGTCTACCATGCCAGGGAGAGGGGGATTGTCATGGTGTTGGTGTTCCACCACAGGTGGCACCCAAGGACACAGGAAGACGGTGTTGAAAACCAGGTGGACCTTCCAGCATTTGGGAAGTTTCAGTCTGTAAGAGATGGCTCCCACTTTCTGAACGACGGTGAAGGGACCATAGTGCCAGTCCTTGAACTTCTTTGTGGGGCAGTGAGTGACCAGGTTCGTCCTGGATAGGTAGACTTTATCACCAGGGTTATAGTCAAGATCCGTCTGTTGTTTGGCATTGTAGAGCCTTTCCATTGTCTCCTGTGCTGCTTGCATTGCGGCCCCCACTTCCTCTCGAACTTTGGACATTCAGGTTGCAAACTTTGTCGCATCCTCAGTCGGCACCTCCAGGCGGGTGTGACGGAGAGCAGAAAGCTAGTCTGGCACATGGGAAACTTTAAGTGGTCAGTCGAACAACTGACTGGTGTAAGTGTAAGATTAACCGAAGTCTATCTACGCTATATACAGCTTCATATACAAAGATCAAGTACACAACTATTTGGGCACTGATTGAGTGATAGTAGAGATGTTGAAATGGAACAGAGGTAAGGAGTGTGGACATCTGTAGATGACAGAGTGAATGTAAACAGAAGTAGTGAGTGTGAAGGCTGCAATGACAGCATGAAGGTGAAATAATGAGTGTAATGGGATGGGTGAATCAAAGAAAAGTAGAACTGTTACATACGCCCTCCAGATCGCCGCATGGGGTGATCTTAAACCGTGTCCATCTCATCACTGCCATGAACAGAGCCCCCAGACAGCGGAGCCATATGCAAAAGAGCCTGGAACTCCCCATCTGTCATGTTGCCAATGTTGTGATCCGAGGGGTTGAGCAAAGTATCGGCAGGGTTGATGGTGATGGAACTGAAAGACGGAAGGGTGTTGGATGAGGTAGTAACAGTGAGATCCTGCAACAAGGCCAAAGCCACAGGCTGAGTCAGGCCCGTAATGGAAGGGGACGGCACCACAATGACAAGGGCGCTATCGAGCAGGGGTGGATCGATGGTGTTCGCAGCACAAACAGCCCGAGTGGCCTCGCAGGTACCAGCCAAAATGGCGAAGTGCATTGACACCACACCTTGATCCTTCATGGTCGAGTCAGGGTTCAGGGCCTTGCACTTCTTGTGGCAGCTGTGGGACTCGTGCTGGCTCATGATGTTCCAATCCCACTGCTCCTTGATGAGCCTCTTTCGCTGGGTTGACATGAGGGTCATACCACCCGGGACGTGGAACTCGCCGATGTGCTGAGGTGGATGAGCCAAGTGGTCCAGCTAGGGATGCTGCTCTTGCCGTTGGCGGTGCTATACGTGTGGGACGATGCCTTCTCGTCATAGAAGCACCAGAGGAAGTCGGTGCCGTCCCACGCACTGACATGCATTGAGAATGTGGCGAAGCCGAGGGGCTCAACGAGGCAGCGGCCATCCTCCAGAGGATGGTACCACAGCTCCTTGTTGTGGCTGATAATGGCGGCGACCTGCTTCGTGGTGAACATGCCAATGTAGGTACCAGTCTGCTGGCCTTGGCCGACCAGCACAAAAGCCTCGTCGCTCACGCGTTTGACAGCAATGCACTTCGAGTTCTAAAGATTATACTTTGGGTCCCACTGCTGAGGATCAGGGATAGGGCTGGTAAAGAACACCAGGTTCAAGCCGGCCAGCCAGTTGGGGTGGTCAAAGACCGTAGGAGTAAGGTCCCGAGGGAATTCCTGGGTGTGTTTGGGTGACATCAAAGTGGGGAGTAATCCCAGCGGACCTTGGATGCTATGTGACCTTAAGTCGGAGTTTTTCCCCGACACCAGTGTAAAGACTGTCAAATGCAGGCTTTGGACAACCGGCCTCGAGGCCCATATTCACTGCGAAGTACCCTTCATCCCAAAACATAACCTGCAGGTGCGAAAGGACTGGGCAGAATCATTTTTGCATTGGACTGTTGAGGATTGGTGGCACATTTATTTCTCAGGTGAGTCCATCTTTTGTGTCTTTGGGTCGGAAGGGGTGGAGTGGTGCTGGAGGAGGCCCAATGAATGTTTAGATCCATGATTCACAAAGAAGAAGGTGAAGGGGGGCGGGGGGGAAGGTCACAGTGTGGGACATGATCACACCACATGGACTCAGACACCTCATGCGCATCAAAGGGATTATGGACAAAGTCCTGTATCGCGAAATATTACAGGATGACTTCCTGGGAACCCTCGATGACCTCAACTTGGACCTCTGTGACTGCTATTTTCAACAGGATAACAATCCCAAGCACACGGCCCATATTATCAAAGACTGGTTTTGCGAAAATAACTTTGATGTGCTTCTGTGGCCAGCCTCCAGTCCCGACATGAACATTATTGAGCACATTTGGGACCGTCTCGACCATATGGTATGAGCTCAGCACCCGCTGCCCTCAGGAGAGGAGGATTTATGGTGTGCTTTGCAGGAGGAGTGGGTGTGGATGGATGAGGACTAAATTGCCGAATTGTATGAATTGATGCCCAGAAGGGTACACACACTTTACAAGGCGAAGGGGGAGAACACATACTACTAGTTTTTTTTGTATCTTTCCTAATTTTACTCGCTGCATGAATCACTTTTTGCATTGGGATGTTGTTTGCACATGTCAAAAAAGGTAAATTCTCCCTTGCATGTGCTGTTTCTCGGACTACTGTATTCTGGTAGTTTAAATATTTTACACACAAAGTGAGGCTATTAGGGCACATTTTGTCCCAAAACCCTTGGGCAGAAACTGCTCATAGTAGTTCCACAGTTGGAGGTGCAAAAGGTATTGTGGCTGTGCACATTATGTAACAAGTGCTTACCCCAATCGACCTCGCGCTTAACAACAGACTATTCAAATCCCCCCCCCCCCCTCCCCGAAATTTAAACAGCCCATTCAGGTTCAATTCCAAGAAATGGCAGATGGTCTGCACCCACACTTCACAAAACAGCAAAAGACGTGTCAAGTGGGTACCGTTCGATTTGGGCTCGGTCTTGGGGTGCCTCACCTGTATACAATTTTTCCCTGCTTCCAAATTCCATCACACTCATTCAGGTTCAATTCTAGGCACATCAAGACCCGTGGCAGATGGTCTACACCCACACTCTATAGGTTAACATACTTAAATACGAAGTAAATTCAGGTGCAGGTCTTAAACTGTTCTGGATTCTCCTTCTTCTTTGTCTTCTTTGCCTCCTGGAAATGTCAACTGCACTAACTGGGGTTCAATTCTAGGTATCAAAAGACCTGTGGCAGATGGTCTTCACCTACACTTCATTAAACATGATGAGGCTCCCAAGTGGGTACCCGTTCAATTTGGGTGCAGGTCTTATGGATCTGTTGTCGTCTTTTTCTCTTCAAATTTCTCCTCTTAATTCTGTCCCACCCATCCAGGTTCAATTCTAGATGTAGCAAGACCTGTGGCAGATGATCTACACCTACACTTCATTGAACGTGGGGAAGCTCTCAAGTGGGTACTCGTTCAATCCGGGCACAGGTCTTATACTATCTTTCCTGATGCTTTTTTCCCTTTTGAATTTCTCCCCTCAATTCTGTCCCACCCATCCAGGTTTATTTCTAGCCATAAGAAGATCTGTGGCAGATGGCCTGCACACACTTCATTTCCTACCATAACAAAAGTGAAGTGGGCACCCGTTCGATTTCGGGCACGGGTCTTGGCATCCTCGCTGTCCTTTTGTCTGTTGTTGTTCTGTCCTTTGTTTCTTTCGGCATTTGAACATATTGTCAGCATTTGAATCACGTTCAAATTTGGAGCAGCAGGAGCTTTTTTTTCTTTTTTTTTGAGGCTGGATTCAAGCTTAGCGAATTCGGAGTCCAACATTGATTCAGGCTCGAGGTTCAACGGTCAACATCACATGAGCTGCTAATAGAGTGTTTGCGATGTGGCCATTGGAGCCACCAAGTGGCTGATTTGCATTGCAAAAGTTGATGGCTGATGGCTCAGTTAATTTTCTTTGTCTTCATGTTTCTCTCATTCTGACCGACTCGGAATGGAGACTGAGCTATTAGAAACAACTCTTGCATTCAACACACTTCTCACCAATCTTCTAGAGGCCTTAGACGAGCGATGGATTGCCCAAGAAGGCTGTTTCCGACCAGGTGGTCACGTAGACTTGAATATGCTGGGTGATGACATCTGGCTAGAGCAATTCCGGTGATTCTGTATTGTGCGGTGCCTTCTAGCGAGTATACTAAGCAAATATTTCCTCCAAAGATTTACAGGGGAGGAAGTACATCAGCTTGTCGACACCCTAGATCTTCTGGAAGTGATTCGCTGCGACCAAAGTGGTAACAAAGAGGATCGTGTGACGGCACTGTGCATGCTCCTTTCTCATCTCACCCATACTTCCTGTTTGGTCAACATCGAGATGCAGTTTGGGTGGGAAAGATCATGCTTCTCGTGAATCACCCGAACTACCATGACGTTACTATGGGAGCGGTGGAAGCATTTGTTGTGCTTCGATCCGAACCGGCTGCATGGAGTTTGCATCCATCGTGCACCTCAATGGTGCCCCTCTCAATTTGATACCTGCAATGATTGATGGTACCCTCCACGAAAATGCACGCCCAGTCCGAAATCAGCGGATCCTGTACAATGGGTGGAAACACATGCACTGCTTGAAGTATCATGCAGTCCTCACCCCCGATGGCATCGTCATCCATATCTATGGTCCAGTTGAGGGACAGCGGCATGACAAAACTGTCTTTCAGCAGAGCGGCCTCAATGGCGATCCTTGACAAACATTTCTGGACCCCCGACGGGCAAGTGCTGTTCATCTATGGTGATCTGGCGTACACCGTCTCAGCTCATGTCCTCTGCCCATACAAAGGCACAGCTGTCACGGCTGAGCAATCGATGTTCAACTCGACAATGAGCCACTGCCGAGAGCCTGTCAAATGGTGCTTCAAAGAGGTCACTCAACAATTCCCCTTCCTCGACTTTGCACGGAATCAAAAGGTTCTATTATTGCCATGCAGTTTATATTACCTGATTGCGATACTACTCGGGAATGTGCACATCATTCTCCATCATCCACAGATTCCACAATACTTTCATTGCAAGCTGCCAACTTTGGCAGAATATTTTACAGGGGGTCCTATCGACAAGGCAGAGTTAGATGCATGGTGCCTGGACTCTCTCTGGGGAGAAAATGACATACATGATAATGAACTAGATAGCGAGGAATAATTTGTAGTCTGTGTGTTGATAAGTTAGTGGAATCTGATAGCGAACAACAATGAATTGAAGATATACCAATTGTTACGGTTTGAGACAAGGGCTTGAAGCAGACCTGCATAGCGCTCAGAATCTGCTGCATGTAGAGAATACCACGAATATATATTCGCGAATATGAATATTCACCAAAACCTCAAAACTGATATTCGCATTCGTACGAATATTGATGGCAAATATTCGTTGCTTAGTCAGCAATATTCGCGAATATTCATGAATATGAATACTCAGCAAATACATTGAGAATTCGGGGGTTTAGCAGCCACCAATGAGTTGCTAAGAGCACTTTTATGCTATCTTGTGAGTTTAAACATTGTCAAAGACTCATAAAAGCCCTTGTCTTGCATGTTCAACCATTTGATTGACCATCACACTTGCCGTGTTCAACCTGTCAAGCAGTTGTCAAAGTAAAGATGTTTCTAAAGTGGTTGGTTTGCATATGAATTACAGATCTAGTTGGTGTAAATGACGTATGTTCTGGTTCCAGAGAGGAGATGTGTTAAACAGACCCAAATTTACCATGCTTGATTGAAACTTTGGCTGTGTATTGCAGCTGCAAATATTCGCGAATATCAACTTTCCTGAAAACTGATATTCACATTCGCGTGAATAGCACAGCCACAGCAATTCGCGAATATAAATATTCGCCATTCGCAAATGGCTTGGCACGAATATTTGCGATATTCGCTATTCGTGTTACTCTCTAGCTGCATGTTGTTCAGCATCTTGGTGGTGGCATTCCGATTCCTCAACGCGATGTCGGTTCTCGGCCTCCTGGCCTTGAACAAGGATATTGATCCCCTCGGTAAGCCTTCCGAAACCCGCAACAAGGTTTTCTTGAAGGTTGATTGAACACTGCTGTAGTTGCTGGAGCTCCACATGTAGTGATGGACACGGGTACGGGTTGGGGTATAAAACAGCCAACCCGGACCCCTACCCGGAAAACCCAAACCCAAACCCGCAGGTTTACAGGTTGCTCACGGGTCATCGGCAAGACCGTGCCAAGCGTGATGGGAGCCTGGAAACCTCGCAGCAGGAGATTTCCAGCAATAATCTTTATGTCCAAGGTGAATTCTGAGTCCACATGATATTCTATACAGTTTTTGGCTTCAAAAACTTGTTTACTCATATATTTATAATGACTTTATAGCACCTGCCTGTTTTCCCACGGGTCCCCACGGGTTCCGGTCTGGAAAACAGCTGACCCGTGACCCTTACCCCGCCTGACCCGACCCGAAAACCCGCCGGGTTGACCCGAACCTGTGTCCTTCCCTATCTGCATGCCATTTCTCATCAACCTCTTGCGCTTTTCGAAGCTGCTCCGCATCCGTAGCATTGCGTTGTTGCACTATTTCCAAAAGCCGGTTGCGACACTTCTTCTTGGGTTTGACTTCATCATCAGATGTGTTTTCCTTGTCCGAATCCACAGCACAAGAGCGCCTAACAGATCAGGCAGGGGAGTCGGGCAGTAATAAATTGTGGCACATACTTGTGTTTCCTCTGACCCTGCTTCTCGCACACCGAGGCTCCTTCGAGCTGTGCAACATCCGTTAGCGTGTCGCGACAAACTAATGATTTCATCACTGCATCGCATAATTCAGAGGCAGCAGTGACATCGACTCCATCTTTCTTCTGGGCAGCTGCAGATTTCTCATTCTTCTCAAGTTCGTGTGCATGGACAAGTTCGACAACCTGAGTCAATAGCTACGGGATATAAGTAAGAGTCTAGGCTGGCTAGTCTTTCGAGGCACACACCTCGATATGGTTATTGACTTCCTCATCAGTCCCCATTTTCTGGAGTGAACGTGTCTGGTCCGCCTTTATGTTTTCAGCAAATGCACTAATGCAAGTGAAGGGATCACTCACCTTGTGAGCCTTGACAAGCTTCTGGAAGCAGGTGCGACACGCTGTGTCGGTTCGATTAATGGGTGTGCCGTTAAGTGCGCTGTCTTTGAGCAGCTCCACTGCAAAGTTATCCCACGTGTTCCTGATGGCGTCACCGCAGGCAGCATCGAAGGGACGAAGCTTGTTGACGTTCTGAATGAGCACTCAGTCCTGCCAAGGACGCCACGGCTGACTGCACACTGTGAGGTCTCCGAGCGTGCTATGCACTGCTTGTCGCCTCATGGCCCCTGCAGACCATCTACATGATGACGGAACGAGCTTGGACATATGCGACGGATCTTCCTAAACAGGATTCTATGCTACCGGAAGCAGCTTCTGAGCGAGACCAACACTCTCCCCACCATCCGGATTGCTCTCTTCACCGCTCAAACCCGTTCCACACCATCGTCAGCAGGATACAATGTTTCCCGCCCCTCAGATCCTTTCCACAACGCACGCAGCGAGCGACCTTCAGAACACACACCACCAACGAATGAGACCGATGCTCTCCCCACCACACGGATCACGCACTTCACTACTTGATCACGTCCTGTAATTGTCGGCCGGATATGACCGGTCCCCGGACATCTAGACCCCCACCCCCCCCACGACGCAACGCGTGGATGACCTCCCCTATTACCATTTCCAGATGATCTCTCGCACCGGGCGGACTTACCCCATGCCTGACAGCAGCCCATCGGACGAGGCAAAGGTTATCTCGACCACTGCCTATGTCCCACTTCACACAACGCATTGACTAGCCGAGGGAGACCATTCATCTCTCCTCTCTCCTTGCCGTTCAAGCACCTTTCGATGTGACCACCAGGCTGTGCCTGAAGCTCCAAATGTATTCCGAGGTCGTCCGGCCCCACCGTGCTTTATACTCGACCGCAGACAGTTGGTCTCCTCAACAGAGGCACATCATCTCCTGCCGTACATACACCCCGAAATGCCTCATAACGTTCCCTGACCCCTGGAAACACTTGCACCCTGCATTGCGCCTCTGGAAGCGTGGGAAGTCATCAAGGAGGTATAAAAGGGAGCGCATTTAGTAGGAGTAGTCAGTACTTTTCAGCCTACAAGAGTAGCATCCAGGACGTCTTCCCCACTCACTGTACAAGTCTCACTCAATCTAAGGGGTACTCCCAGCCTTCCCCCGAACTCGTACCTCGTCTCGTGCACCCTTGTCCCTTGCCCCCGCGGCTGGAGACAGGCCACACCTCCTACATTCGCCCGCTCATCAGTGTCTCACCTCCCACACCTCCATTAGCAGGGTCCCTCCTCACTGGACCTGGTGTCACATATCCAGGATAACCATTTTTGCGAGCATCACTCTGTAGAAGACAGGCCCGGAGAGAAGCCATCACATCCAAAACTGCCATCCGTACCCAACGAGACCAATTGTCTTGCCTACGGTCCGAACGACGTCGGTGTCATTGTCTGTGCAACATCCATTGCACATCCAGTGCTGGCTCTAAGGGGAAGAGCACACCAAGGAAAAGCAGACAGGGCAACACATTTAGGGTTCTGGTACACTCGTACAGGGAACCAGGTCTAGTATATTCTCTTGTTTGGCTAATAGCAGGTCCACTATGCTCGCTCACACCTAGGAGACGAACGGTCTCCACAAATTACCATTCACACACACATACACACATACCGCTCACACAAAGCCAATTCGCGCACCAACCTTCCTCCCTATCATTTGACTATACTTTCCCCTCTGGAGGACGAACACAGTCGAATTCAAATCATATACTTTCTGATAGCGACACCGTGGTCCTTACCACAGTGCATTCTCGGACTGAACAGAGTTCACTTGGTGGCCGGTCAGATCATCGTTCTCAGGCTCAGCCTCCGAGCCTCTGTCATTGTCGTTGTGGGGGGATGGCAAGGGGGGTGGAGTCCCAGTTGGAATGAAGGGGCTGTCCTCCTTCTCTGATGGATTTGGAGAGTGTTCGCTTGAAGGACTACACACGAAATCCTGCGAATTTATGTCCCAGTCGGGACTGGGAGAGTGGGCCTTCTTGGATTTTGCCTGTGCAGGGCTTCGACACGCCGTGGTACGGGTCTTGGAACGTGTTTACATTGTGTAGACAGAAACTAGTCTGGTGTGTAGTGAGTGGAAGACGAAATGACGTTGTTGTGGAGCCACCAACTTTCGCAACGCAAATCAGCCACGTGGTGGCTCCAATGGCTGCATCGCAAACAGGCTAATGGTCGGAAGGTGGGTTTGGTTGTGTGTGTGTGTCCGACAGTGTTTGACATTTCAAAGGCGATCTCCATGCGGGTGGTGCAGGTGGCGAGCCACTTTTTTCTACATTTAAATCTCTCTGAGTTCCATCCTACCCAACATCCAGGTTTAGTTCTAGCCATAAGCCCTCCAAAAAATGTGATTTATCTGCGCCCCTGAAGATGTTCTTGATACCGTTAGTATATGAATGAGAATAAGAGAAGCAGAAATTGTACCTGATATGCAACAGATGAGTCGGACAGATTTGGCAACCCGTATGGCGAGTACCGGAAACAAATCTAGGGCTTCCAATATTCCCCGCTTCAGCCGGAGTTTATCTGTGACTAATATTTCGACTGATACTCAAAGTATCAGTGCTGGTTTATGTGCATCCGAAGATGCCGTATCAGCGGCAGTATCGGCTGCGGATCCGATACGGAAAGAATCAGCGTGGCTAAGACTATCACCCGATTCCCGCCATATCAGGCCGGCGGCTGATACTGCCGCTGATACGGCATCTTCGGGAGACGTAAACCGGCACTGATTCTCACGGTATCAGTCGAAATATCAGTCGCACGTCAACTCCGGTTGGAACGGGGAATATCAGAAGACATGTAATTGTTTCTGGTACTCACTATACAGGTTGCCGATTCAGTCCAACACATTTGTTGGATCAGGTACAATTTCAAGCACTCTTATTTTTGTTTGTATACTAATGGTATCAAGATCATCTTCAGGAGCACCGATACATCACATTTCGCGGAGTGTAAGAAGACCTGTGGCAGATGGTCTGGACCTGCACTCTATAAAGTATCTGGAACTACATAGGCGGGTACCCGTTCGATTCGGGCTCGGGTCTTGGGATGCCACGCCTGTATATATCTTTTCCTCAATCCCCCTAAAATACCACTCCACCTATCGAGGTTCAATTCTAAGCATGTGAAGACCTGTGGCAGATGGTCTGCACCTACATTGCATAATTCGAGCCTTATTTGATCAGAATGCCAAGTGGGCTCCCGTTCGATTCGGGCACGAGTCCTTACCTTTGTCATTATACTTTTTTCTGCATTTTTCCCAAATTCCGTCCCACCCATCCAGGTTTAGTTCTAGCCATAACAAGATCCGTGGCAGATGGTCTGCACCAACATTGCATAACAGGGCGACAACTGTCAAGTGGGTACCCATTCGATTCGGGCTCGGGTCTTGGGGTGCCTCGCCTGTATACACTCTTTCCCTGCTTCCAAAATTCCATCCCAATCAACCAAGTCCAAGTCTCGGTATAACAAGACCTGTGGCAGATGGTCTGCACCCACACTCATTGCCAAGAAAGGCGAAGTGGGCACCCGTTCGATTTGGGTGTGGGTCGTACTCAATCATGATTTCGCAACTGTTTTTTTCCTCTTATATACTTCGCTGAATTCTGTGGATCCAGAGTTTTTGTTCAGATTCCAATTTGGTTCGAGGGTCAACAGTACAGCCGGGGGAATATACAGTTCAAGTGAGTAATACTGCTTGCTGTGTACAGTAGGCAGCAGACGGACTCTGATGGATCGACCTTTAACTTGGAAGCTGGCTTCGGTCGTGCGCCCCGACGGTGTTGATCTCCGTGCGGTGTGCGGAACAGAAATGAAAGCTCCCTTTGACAATTGCAAAAGATGTGGTTCGAAATTCGAATCAACAACTTGGCAGGAACAGAATCGCACACGAGCCGCTCCTTGTTCTTCTCTTCGAGTTCATTTCCGATCAGCCCGTCTTGAAGTGTCTTCCACGACGCGTCCCAATAGAGGCTATTCGTTGCCACTTTTAAAATCCAAATTTCAAGGTGCAAATTTTAAGCCAAGCGCTCCACCACGTTCTCACACTGCCATTTCGGCAAATGCGCACCTGGTTTGAACACCTTTCTGGCAAGCTGTCGACGCAATTTTTGGGACGGGGAAATGTGTACGCGTCACCAGCAAGTTAGTGTATTTTCTGGCACATAGAAGGCACAAATGAGCCGGAGATTTAGCCCAAAATCCGGGGCGGGTTCCGGATTTGGGTAGAGCTCCACCTGTCTACTCGCTTAGTTTTTCAAAGATCACGGCTCCAAATTTCAAGAAAAAACGTCAAAAAAGCCGTTTCAAATAGCCTCTCCCACTCCTTGTTGCAAAATCTATCCCACCTATCGAGGTTCAAATCTAGGTATAGCAAGACCTGCGGCAGATGGGCTGCACCCACACTTTATTATCATTAATTATTGTCAAGTGGGCACCCGTTCGATTCGGGCACGGGTCCTGGCCCCTGAACCTAATGTCTTCTCGTTTTTTTCCAAATTGTTCTGATATTCACTCATCCCACCCACCTATCCAGGTTCAACTTGTTCTAGCTCGAGTAGAACAAGACCCGTGGCAGATGGTCTGCCCCACACTTTATAGTATAGGTCCAAACCACTTGAACACGAAGTAGTGTAGGCATTGGGTATCCGTTCGATCCGGGCGCGGGTCTTATACGAGCGTCTGACGATTTTGTTTTTTTATTTTTTGGCATTTGTGGCTATGGTCAGCGGATCTATGAAACGGAAACGAATCAGGAGTATTTCTTCTTACATACGTAGCTTCAAGCTTAGCTGAACAGATTCTAATTTGATTCAGAATTCAAATCCGCCTGAATTGCATCCCATTCATCCAGGTTCGATTCTAGCTAGAGCAAGGCCCGTGGCAGATATCGACGGTCTGCACCCACACAAGTCATTCGATATTGATGGGAATGTCAAGTGGGCACCCGTTCGATCCGGGCGCGGGTCTTGATAGCTCCGGGTTGCCTTTTTTTCTTCGATATCTACGGTATGAATCGCGTGAAAGGATGCAACGGTTTTTTTTTCAGAATCTTACATGACATCAAGGCTGTATGGATTCGGATTCCGAGTCCAATTCAATTCGAGGTTGTTCAATGTTACTTGTTACAGCCAGGCAACTTTACAGTACAGACTACAGTGAGTACAGTCACTGAGTCAGTGCTAGACGGTCGTGTGCCGCGACGTTGTTTGACATTTGCTTGCCATGCGTCGATCTCCGTGCGGTGTGCGGAACAAAATGGAAGCTCCCTTCGCCAAAGAATGCGGTTCGAAATTCGAATCAACAGCTTGTCAGGGCTAGTCTCGTTTCCAGACTTTTATAGGGCAGTTCCGCTCACTGCACTCGCGGGTACAGAAACGGATCTATGTCTTGATGGAGATGTTCAAATGTCGTCGAGGCAGTTTTTGATGAAAATTCGATGGGGGATCACTGCCCTATAACGGGGTGATGGCTGCCTCTGATTTTTTGATTTCTCTGCCCCAACTATCCCCGTAAAGATCTGGAGCCGAGATTAGTCAGGGCACGCGGCGCTTGCCAATGCCAGCGCTTGCCCCGCTTCTTTTTCTTCTGTTTATTTTCATATTGGATCACACCAGGTTTAACGATTAACCAGGTTTAACGATTAACGGCCGAGGGGGTGCACACTGTGACGCGTCAACGCGTATCGATGTCCCATGGCCACTAGATCTCCTTCGCCGGCGCCGCTGCAAACGCGACGTGACAGGCAGGAAGGGGAAGTGAATGGGCGCTGGGGATCGGCTCATTCGACCCCGGACCCCGGAATATAACGTTACAGTACCGGATGTATGGACCGGTAAAAGCTGTTGATTGATTCGAACAAGAGTTACAATTTTGTGAGTCATTTTACGGGACAAGACCCGTATGTAAAACCGACGCGCCAGAGCGTGCCAGGGCGCGTTGAACGCGTTTTAAATGACACGGACAAGTCGCTCGCACAGTTCACCCTCTCCCGCCGCTCCAGACGTTCCAGACGGTAGGGAATTGACAGACGCGACCTGGCACCCATTCCTTTCGCGAAAGTACCGACCGGCAAAGTCGCTGATTGATCCCGCGATCGATTGATTGATGCGAACAGTTTATATTTTTGTACATCAGCCCACACGACCTGCAGCTGCAGCTGGATCCGTTACTCGAGGCAATCGCAAACGCCGTCGCAGAAATGAAATACATACCGCCTCTGACGCGTTTCGCGCGGTAGCTTGGTTATAGTTGTAGGAGCACGGAGTACGGTGGGGGCGGGGTGTTACATATGTATACGAAAGTGTTACGATACAGCGGGACGATACAGCGTGATTAACTGACGGCCGACAGCGCTTGATAATTAGCGGGTAAGCGGGGGCGGGAACAATTTTGTAAAGTCCGGAATACGGATCCAGAATGAGATGGGGGATCGGCGGTGAACATATGGGGCGGTATGATGGGGCGTGCATTTCATTCGAGGGCCGTGGAGGTAGGAGACTCGGGCGCAGCGTCGGGGGTTGTATTATGCGGCCACCGACGGTCGGTGGGCCGTGGGGCGCGGGGGGACAGCATGACCTCATCGGTCGTGATGTCATGCTCATGCTGTTTCAAGTGTTAGCGTTTTCGTTGACCCAGTCTGACCCCGCCGCCGCCGCCGCCGCCTGCTCGCTGGGAACGCCGCTGCGCGCTGTACTTTGTCTTTCGCTGAAGTGTTGAGCCTCTGCGGCTTGCACGTAATTTTTCCACCCCGCATGGCGACCCCGCAACCGGAGGTAAGTTGACCCCCATCTGGAGTGTGGGGTGAGTCGGGAGATCCGAACGGGCGGAATTCCAACACGGGTTTGAATCAGACGCGCGGTAAGGAATTTCGTTAAATAGGGACTCCACATCCCTCTTTTCTTTGAGCCGTCCACCCATCCCACATCTCGACGAGATCACGACGACCATGTCCGAGAAAGAAAAGGCCGATTCTGTGGTGCACGTCGAGCAGACCAAGAGCTCGGCGATGAACATTGTCGATAACCCGCTGCAGGTCAGTCTTCGAGCCGAGTAGGGAGTTAAGCTGACCCCTTCCTGCAGCGCATCAGCAAAGCCCAGGTCGTCTCCGAAGTCGAGGCCTTCTGCTCCGCCAACAACCTCGCCGAGCACACCGAGCTCTTCGCGCGCGCCGCCCTCGTCGCGCGCGACCCGACCAACTTCTCCAGCGTCGCCCTCCCCGAGGACGAGCTCGCCGCGCTCGAGTACGAGCGCGAGCACAAGTGGCACGGGCCCTTCACCATGTGGTACAGCATCATCCTGTGCGCGGTCGGCGCCGCGACGCAGGGCTGGGACCAGACCGGGAGCAACGGCGCGAACCTGAGCTTTCCGGAGGAGTTTGGCATCGCGGGGACGGGCACGGACGAGTGGATCGTCGGCGCCGTGAATAGTATCATCTTCCTGAGCGCGGGGCTGGTGTGCGTGTCTTTTTTCCTCCTCTCCCTTCCATCTCTTCCCACTCCGTTGATGCTGATCATCGGCGCAGTGGAGCGTGGATCGTCGACCCGCTGAACCACTACCTCGGCCGCCGCGGCGAGATCTTCCTCACCGCCCTCTGCCTCTTCGCCACCCCCATCGCGTCCGGCTTCACCCACTCATGGCAGGTGTGTTGCGCTCTCAAATAAGCTATGTAACACGCGCTGACCAACGCGCGCGCAGGCCCTCTTCGCGGTGCGCTTCGTCCTCGGGATCGGCATCGGCGCCAAGAACGCCACCGTCCCCATCTTCTCCTCCGAGCTCGCGCCCGCCCGCATCCGCGGCGCGCTCGTCATGTTCTGGCAGCTCTGGGTCACGTTTGGTGCGTGGTTCCCTGTGCTCTGTGTGTCGTCGGAGCTAACCCCTCGCAGGCATCTTCGCGGGCTTCGCAGCGAACATCATCGTGAAGGACACGGGCAAGATCTCGTGGCGGCTGCAGCTCGGCAGCGCGTTCATCCCCGCGTTCCTGCTCGTCATCGGCATCTGGTTCTGCCCCGAGAGCCCGCGGTGGCTCATGAAGAAGGGCAAGCATGATAAGGTGCGCGCGCTCTTCCTTTTCCTTTCCTTCGTGTTTGGGCGACGGACGCACGCTGACCCGCGCACAGGCCTTCGGCTCCTTCCTGCGCCTGCGCGCGCACCCCATCATCGCCGCGCGCGACTTTTACTACTCGTATGTGATCTACCAGGAGGAGATCAAGGAGGCGCGCGGCGGCGAACTACTTTAGCCGGCTCAAGGACTGCTTCACGGTGCGTTTCGCGTCGAGCGGGACGTGCGCGAAAAATTGATAGAGACGAAACTAGGTCCCCCGCATCCGGCGCGCGAACTACGGTGCGAGCACGGTGATGCTGGCGCAGCAGATGTGTGGGATTAACAGTGCGTTCCCCCATCTACGGAATTGTTTTTTTGCTGACCACGCGCGGCAGTCATCTCGTTCTACTCGTCGACGATCTTCCGGAACGTCGGGTACACCGCGGACCAGGCTTTGTACGCCTCGCTCGGGTACGGCGCCCTCCAATTCGTCAGCACGATCCCGACCGTCTTCCTCATCGACACCAAGGGCCGGCGCACGCTCACGCTCGCGACCTTCCCCATGATGTGCATCTTCCTCCTCGCCGCGGGCCTCTCCCTCCTCAAGACCACCGGGTCGCAGGGCGCGCGGCTCGGCCCGCTGGTGCTGTTCGTGTACCTGTTCACGATCATGTACAGCCTGGGGGAGGGCCCGGTGGCGTTCCAGTACAGCGCGGAGGTGTTCCTGACGGTGCAGCGGGAGCAGGGGATGGCGTGGGCGGTGTGCATTAATAATGTGTTTGCGGGGGTGCTGGGGTTGACGTTCCCGCGGATGCAGACGGTGATGACGCCGACAGGCGCATGTGAGTGGTCTTCCTTCCCTCCCTCCTTTCCCAGAGATGAGATGTGCTGACGAGCTGGGCAGTTGGGTTCTATGCGGGGCTGAACTTGATTGCATGGGGGATGATCTTTTGTTTCGTGCGCGAGACGAAGGAGCTGACGCTTGAGGAGCTGGACCGTGCGTTTCTTTTCTTTCTTTCTTGTGTGCTGCCGTCCCCGTCCCCATCCGCCGACCGTCCTGCCGTCTCTGCCTCCTACCGTCCCTTCCCGCCAGCGCAAGCCCCGTTCAAAAAGGACGAGCAGCTGTTTCTCCTAGCAATCGATCTGTCTTCCCCCCATCATCGTCCCTCAACAATTCTCTGCCTACGAAAAGTCCTCAACCAGTGACTGAATCTCCGCAAGGTTCTCTTATCCGGATCCTTCAATGACAGTCAACTATCTCGCTGCTTCAAGGCGTCCAAATTTATGTTGCAAAAGCATTGGGTGGACTTGAACACGATCTTCAAGCTCTTCAAACTGTCCCTCAATACCCTCAACCTTTCGAGATTCTTCAAGCCCTCAAGCCTGTCTCTTTGATCCAAGACTTGCTGCATTGATTCCTTGGGAGTCGAGCGAGGCGCCCAACACATACTAGGTTCTCACGATCCTCTTGGACGCTCTCGCTTTTCAGCAGACTGATCAAAGGAGGGGTCGAGGTTACATTTAGCCACAGCATGTGTCCCATGAAGACGAGCTGAGTTTTGCTAACAATTATTTTCAGGTTGATCCCAAGCGACCAGGTTTCTTTTGACGGCTTGATGGTATGTTTATTGTCCTCAATGTATTCACTGCCATACTCACGATCTCCAACCCGGTCATTGATAGGTGTGTGGTTGATGTCATGGTCCGATATGCTGATGCTCTGCAGTAAGCCTTGAAATGCTTGCAATGATATGTTCAATATCTTCATTCACGCCGCAGGTGCATATGTCCAATGCTTAGTAACACCATCTATCTTATGTTGGTCCCGCTTCGGAGCTGTTTCAATTACTAACAAGAATATTGCAGCCGACTGTTCGTACGCGGCGATGCTACCGCTTTACCCGGGTCCATTCCTGTTTTGCCGAGTGCATGTCTATGTCCCAAATGTGCTTCGCTTGCGTTGGGTAAGCTCCCCAGTTCACATAGGTTGCCCTTACTTATTTCGCAAACGGTCTCACCCATGGGGTTGGGGTTGCGCACGGAAATGATTTCATCGCCCACCTGCAATGTATGTTTGGCTGAAACAGTCTGACACATACCTGTAGAATTCGTATTTAGTATCTGGCAATGATTCATGCAGCAGAATTATTCGCTTGAGTTCCATGCAAAAATACTTTACTTTCCCAGGGAGACCATCGTGAGCTCCGTATGCCGGAGCGAAGCGAAGGCCTGTCTTGTATGGTATACAATTCCTTCGAGACCCGGGTGACAGTGAAACGAGGACATTCCCGCCTCCCGTCACTCCACCAGATGTCTTCATCACTGGGGAAGGGCTGCATAAATTCGAGGTATGCAGCAACTGCATTTCCAAGCAAATCACCAATAAGGTGAGTACGAACTTTGAGATCTTCCGCCGAGGACTGTGTGGAATAATCCCAGCTTTCATTGTGGCCTTCTCCCACAGCTTGAGGCGATCCTCCCAGGTCTCAGCCTGGGTACCATATTTAATAGGATCGTCGTCAATGTCTGAACCCGCATCTGAATCAGATACGGATTGCAAAGACGGCATGTCCGAGACCGTGCTAGAGGGCTCGGAGTCGGTGTCGGAAATGGACTTGAGTGATGGCATCCCCAAAGGGGTACTCAATGGTTCGCTGAAGTATTCCAGTTCAGAATCTGAAGAAACCCACTCGAAATCCGTGTCGGGTACGGACATCAAGTCAGGTTCTCCCATGGTTGTGTTGATGGTATTAATCACAGCCTTGCACCAAGCAATCAAGTCGAATCGCTCATTCAGCAACTCGGACTTGGACAGTTGGACTTCAACATTGAGGATGGAGTCCCGAATGATAAGCATTCCACATCCGCTTTCTTCGACTTCAAAGCGGGATGGGCCTCGGGCCTCTCAGCCAAGCAAGATACACACGCCATCAACAAGCACGTCTCCCAATTCGACGTCAAACTGTTCGTCTTGGGGAAAAGCATCGGGATCAAGTCCCAGTGCTTCCATACATCTCCATGCATACCATGCTCCGAGCTTAAATTCGGGGTGCTGGAGGTATTTTGCTTCAAGCATCACCTCCTCATTTGTCTCATGATCGAATATAATGTACTCAGCATCGTTGAGCCGACAGACACCAAAGTGCTCATCCTGCCAGCACTCGTCTGCTGACATGGATTCGTTGCCAGGGTACGGTTGCGAGTACTGAAGAGCAAGCTGGGATTGCAATCGAGGTACGAGTGCGACGTCAAGGAGGGAGGGACGAGGAATTGATGTGATTGCCATATCGGGGTGATGTGGTTGAAAAAAGATGCGGTAAAGGCATACCCGTTACATCCAGCTCGGAGTCAAATCTAACTATCTTCGCCGGAGTCAAGTGAAACTCGACCTAGTTGTGTCTGTTTCCACTCTGTACACTTCCACCTGACTTTCGTACCTATCAGCCCCGAGTCTCGTTCTTGATGACCACAAAGTTCCAGATAGGGTGAGCCTGTATTTGTCGGTCAACACTTACTTGAACTATATAATTTATCCGGCTACCACCAGCCCCAACCTGGACTCGAGGTCCGCTCGACCCATTCAAATCCACTTTAACAACTTCAACCTTGAGCTCAACTACTCCAAGGTGTGTGTTAAATTTTCCTTCATTCCCTACTGCTTTTCTCCTCCACATTACTCTCTCTCCTCGACGCCTCCCCTTGTTTCATCTGTCTTTTCTTTGTGTCGAGTTTTTGAATTTTTAGCTCAAACTTGACGTGCCAGGGACTCAATTGATAACGTCTCAAGTCATACTCAACTATCATACCGTGCGTCTCAAGTCCATTTAACACATCATTATTTCCCTCCCGCACTGTACGGCGAGATATTTCAAGACTTCACAGTCGTCGCGAGCGGATGCAGCATGGGGCACGTGATGACGACGTAGAAAGGGGAGATGCGCTGCTGTGTCCATAGCCCATGTCAGCAACGGCCCTTAGGTCAGCTGGACCACGTCCACACCAGACACAACAGCAGCCATCCCTAGGTGTTGAGAGAGAATCCGTCACCGCTCAAATAGCGCATGACCGTACGTCGAGGATCCAAGGGGAGGATGTGGCCAACCGGGCCAACATCCATAGGTGGTGAGCAACCCGTGCTGAAGAACCCGAAGATATTGCAGTGAGAGTACTGCAACTATGCACCAGACCCTAATGAGAGGAACCCGCTCCGGGTGTCTTGAATAGGGGCTTCGGGTTCTGGATAGGGGGTTGGGGTTGCGTCCCAAGAACCCGAGAGGAGGAACCCGACTCAGGGGTACTCCGAACAGGGGTTCCAACTGGATCCAAGACTGAGGGGTGCCTGAGGGGAACTCAGGCGAACCAGTCTCTGTACAACCCTGCCAGGGAACTAGTGTGATGATCTCTTCCCCTTGTTAGGTAGTGTCTCTCCTTGCCGCTAGCTAACGGGCCAGATCCAACAACTGCTAGGTCGAGATCCCAAGGCAAGAGACAGAGAGTAGGAGTTCTGGCATTGTCGAGCGAAAGGGGAGCGAAGGCAAGACCAGAACAACGAGATGAGGACAAGAGCACTCCAGGCTCAAGTCCAAGAACCAAGCATTCCAGCCAAAGTAAGGCCTGTGAATAGACGAGGTAGAATCTACTGTACAGGGGAGATTCTACCGAGTTTATATACCTTTCTACATAAATTAAATACAATCGCGATCGGTTACTGTATCCAGCATTAAGGAACATTAATGCTGATGCTCCTAGTCCCTATGTGTTATCACCACAGCATCTAGGGGTCACCAAGGAGTCATGAGCATAAAGGAGTAGACAGGTGGCACCCAGGGGACACCTGTCGCCATTCAGGAGTGTAGTCGTCTTGGCAGGGATATCAGGAGTAAATATCCACCAACATAAAGGAGTGTAGTCATGACCCATTGGATATGGTCATCGGCACAAAGGAGTCCGGGTTGCTAGCGCACAGAACCCGGGTTGCATGTGTATGGCATCATGCCATCGTCGTATAGAGTCCCGGGTTACTGCAATAAGAACCCGGGTGGTAAAGTGGTGAGGAATCCATGTCCGCATGGATTCCAAATAAAGGTCCAAGGGATGTTCATGTCCCTGGGGGTCGAGTGAGTGTTGTGGGCCAGGGAATAACCCGATCAAGGACGGGTTATTCCCAAAAAGGAATGTGGTAGAACCCGAAAAAGGATATCTGCGATGCTGAGTCAGGGTGATTCATGACAGCCCATCTCTCATCCTCCTCGGCGGCAGCATATCTCTGTCGCGGGAAGACTGGTCGGAGACGCTGTGGCACGACGAAGGTTCCCGACCTGTCTTGTAATACTCCTCCTGCCCGTTCTCCACCCGTGTCTGCACTGTCCATCTCAACCTCCCACTGCTTCCACTCCCGCACCCCATATCTGAACATCGAAATGGTTTGCTTGCCTCCCCCTCAGGAGGCATTGAGCGGAGTTTGGGGCGCAGCAATGGGGGTGAGTTCATGTCGTTTCATACACCCGTATCATACCAATGCATTTTAAAGGCTGTGATGAGCCTTCATCTTGTATGCCAGTCAATCAACCGAGTTGCAATATCTTATCTTTCACATCGTCACATGTGAACCCCACATCTCATGCTCCCGCATTCCCCACCGCACCCGAAGGCTTCGTACCAGAATCGGTGACCATATACTACTCAACCACATCTGCACAGAACCCACCTCCACCATCCTTATCTCCGCCACCCACCCCTCTCTCCATCTTTGAGCTCATGCGGGACGAGTTGCCTTCTCCCGCAACACATTGCCGGCGAAACACGTAAGTGATCCCTCCAGTAGCTATTCCCCAGCATCTTTGGCAGCAAGAAGTCACCCGCAAACAACTTGGGTGGATTTCAAAGAATAAACCCAAAAGAAGTTGCCTGTCTGGGTTTCGAGATGCTTTCATGTGATGCACACAAGTGAGAAATACACAGCCAAACTTGTCTGCACAAGAAAATCGCAATTGAGAACAGAAATGGAAGCTCCCTTCGACAAAAGATGTGGTTCGAAATTCAAATCAACAACCTGGCAGGAATAGAATCGCACGCGAGCCGCTTCTTGTTCTTCTCTTCATTTCTGATCAGCCTGTCTTGAAGTGTCTTCCACCACGCATCGATTAAACGCGTCCCAATTCCCACCCCTTGTTGCAAAATCCATCCCACCTATCAAAGTTCAAGTCTAGGTATATCAAGACCTGTGGCAGATGGTCTGCACCCACACTTTATACCTCGTATCACATTGTACCTGTTTGCCCGTTTCCTTATTCTTTCAGTTTTTCTCACATCAGGAAAACACAAAGTTGCCGCATAGCTCCAGATAGCACCACATAGAAGCCATAGTGGCCATAGCAGATGGGCCAACTTTATAGAAAGGTGGGAGGGGGGGGGTCAAATCTGTAGACACTCATAGACCCCCATAGTTCTCATGTTGTCTATCATGGTAGCCATAGTAGCCATAGCCATAGGGCTCGTAGCACCCATATTTCAGCCAAAAAGCAAAAGTTTTTGTTTTCACCCTACAACCCTTTTGACCTATTGTTTCTAATGATATGCCTGGTATTAGATCTACTGAAAGGAAATCCGATTCATCTTATGTACTAAATGCAACTTGAGTATTGTAAATAAATGCTAGTACGGGGAATTGAACTGTTGACCCTCGCGCGAACTGAGAAAATCCTAGTTTGACAAAATAACCTCTAAACTAAAATAACCATAGAAAGCTGTGGTGCTTTATGTGATACTACAGTTGTTCTGCCTCCCAGCACCATTGAGGTCCCCACTCATCTCAACTATTCATTTGGTCTGTTATGTTTAAAGTAGACAACATAAACCATAAACCATGATTGTGGTTGATGTAGCCAAAACCCATCCTTGCAGGTCACCAATCTGAAAAATAGACCCAAAATGAAACTTATAGAGCCGAATGAGAGCTACAAGACTCATTGAGATTATTTTTCAAGAACTGGCTTTTTTCAACCATGAATTGCGAGATACTTTCCTGGAAGCAGTGCCTTCTCAGGAATTGGATCCTCCTAATCAGGTTTGAATATATATATGCAAGGTTGGCAAATTGTGTTCAACCCAGTTGAGTTGAGTTATCCCATAAGTGATGATAAGATTAACTACATTAAAAGCTACAGCTACTCATAGACCATGATAGTAGGCAATAAAAATTGATGGACTGACATAGTTCACCATAGATCAACATAGCAACCCAAGACACTTTCATAGACTCCCATAGATCCCTCCAATGTTCATAGCTCATCATAGCTCACCACAGCCCACTATAGTGCTCGGGGTATCTCATAGACACTCATAGCACCCCATAGGCCCCCATAGCTGCCCTTTCGTCTATGGGGCAACTTTGGATTTTCCTAATGCACCCACTCCAAGACCCGCGCATGTTAGCAGTCTGATTTCTTTTTGCTCTCCGGGTCCACCCGACAGATCAAATATTGTTATTTTCGACCTCCCCGATCAGCCAGTCAACATCCGCTCAAAAAGCAGGGTCTGCTTTACTTCTTTCTGTGGTACACCCCACCATCTGCCGCCCGTCCTGCGTCCGTTACTCTGCCCATCCCTGGCATGCGCATTCCTCTTCTGGCTACCTGGCAACCAGCTACTCGAGTATCTGGATACGTCCTCAAAAAAGCAAGCCCTGCCTGATGTTTGCTCCGCCTCTTCATTACCGTCTCACGGCAATCTTCCCACCAATGCGGTGTTCCACGGGCATCCAAGCAAAACCTCTGCAACCAGCGAGTCTGAACATTAAGACCAAGGCCGACACGACTTAATTGCAATTGCGCTCGAGGTTGCTACGCCTCCTTCTCTATCATCATCACACCATCCCTCAGCGTTCCTCTCCTTCAGTTTCGATACCATTTTTAACGGCTATCCGAACAAGCGCTCCGCAAGACCCTGGCAAGCATCAAGAACGACGACTGAGTTGTACCTCCAAAGCTCAACTGCAACCCTTGCGCGCGACAACAAGAAACACCTCAGTGGACTCCTCCTTAACTGAACTTGAAGTCAAAGACCGCTAGCGCGGCACCGAAGCAAGATCTCATTACAATACTGCAAGACCTTGAAGATCGTCTGGGACTCATGAGATAGCTGAAGTTCAAGTCATTTTGCCTGCGCGTCTGGGTATGTTTTAAACCATTGATTTCGCACCTCGACCTCCATATTCATGTTCTTTATCAAGGTTCTCTGCCAATCACGTTTCGGGCGCGCAGGCAGCGTGATTGACAATTTTCAACCTCAAATCCAACTGCTGTGGTTTTCCATCGATCAAGTCGCGCTTCCCGTGCATCGGCGGTGCGAAGCGCCTCACGAAAGCTTTGTTGGAGCTTTGTAGTTTCCCTTGGACCACCTCACGTGTTTTGGTAGTCCTCACCCATTACTTTTGCCCATGACGCTTTATAGTTATGTATTCTATCTTTTCGTTGGCCAGCGCGTCAACTACCCTAGCTCTAACTCTAGGTGCTCTGCGAGCCCATCTTTACGCTGAAGGTGTGTTATATTACGCGTGTTGTATTCCATTGTATCAATTTTAAGCACTTTTCCTTCAGCCTCACGAACCTTGAGTACTGTGGGGTGGTTCCAGTTCAAACCACAAGGTTGCCAACCTTAGGTTCGGTTCAAACCATGGTTCAAACCATCAGGTTTAAACCGGTTTGACCCTACTACAGGTAGTAGAGGATCTAACCAATTCAAGCAGTGGTTTAAGCAGGTTTGAAACTGTAGTAGGTTCAAACCATCAGGTTTGAACCGGGTTGAACCTGATGGTTTAAACCATCAGGTTTGAACTGGTTTGAACCTGATGGTTCAAACCATCGGGTTTGAACCGGTTTGAACCTGATTGTTCAAATCAAGAAGTGCCCAGTACACTTTAGGCCACTTCTGTGGGGCTAAACCTAGTGGATGGCGGCAGATATGGTGCACCAATTGGCTGGGCTTTCAGTCAGCTGCCTCGGCACCAGAGCACACCCAAAAACCGAGAAAAGAGGACTATTGGCAAGGATTTGAAGGCTCAAATGAAGGTCACGGATATTAACAGGCTCTGCTTGGAACGTGTTTTCTCTAGCGGTAGAGATAACATCTCTGTGGTGCTCCAGGTTAAGGCCAGAAACTATCTGGGCTTTGATGTTGCTGAGGAATCAGCTTTATTTGAAACGCAAGGGCCTTGAGGACCCACTCCAGGCTGTGCAGGAGGTGCAGATACATGTTCTGTATCCTTGTTCAAGTTTATTTCATTCTTTACGGCCATATACGGTTGTAATGACCGTAAGAGGCCCTGGTAGCATCCTTACAGTTATGGTTACGGGCGGTTAGGATCCGTAAGAACCTGTAATCCTTACAGCTGTAACCGCAACACGAAAAAGGGGGGAAGAAAGGGAGGGAAGGGAAGGCAGCGGAAGGGAACGGAAGAGAGGGAGGGAAAGCAAAAAAAGCAGGGAAAGCGGGAAAGCGAGGCAAGGGGAGGGAGGAAGGAAAGAAAGGGGACAGGTAGGAAGTATACGGTACAGTGCCGATCCCTAACACTGGGGGCCAACATAAGGTAGGGGACGTCCATTCCCTGCCAACGTCACGTGAATCGTCCAAATATGGGTATGTCGTAGAGATAATTTTATTGTAAATCTTGTGGGCACTTTGGCCCTTATCTCTTCCATGAATCTATAGAGATTCATCCTGATAAGGTGCCGAAAAAACCGCCAAGTGCTCGAGTGAAAACTGAGTGACGAAATGTGCTCGCAAGTTGCGACGGAATTGCCATCACTTTTTGATGCCAAAATGGACACGAATTTGGTGTTGTGTTTCCAAGCACAACTCCTCAGTCAATTCTCACTCAAGCACTTAGCGGTTTTTTCAGCACCTTATCAGGATGTATCTCTATAGATTCATGGAAGGGATAAGGGCCAAAATGCCCACAAGATTTACAATAAAATTATCTCAATGACATACCCATATTTGGATGATTCACATGATGTTGGCGGGGAATGGATGTCCCCTACCTTAGATGCATGTGGACCATGTATGCATCAAATGCACGTGATCCACATGCAGTCGTCTCATGTCACAAAGGTGCCAGTCACCTTTGTGGCACCTTTGTTTTGCTTTGAGATGTCAATGCACTTTTTCAGTTTGAACCTGATGGTTCCAACTGGTTCAAACCTGATGGTTTGAACCATCAGGTTCAAACCTGATGGATGGCCATCAGGTTCAAACCGGTTCAATTAAAACCTGATGGTTTAAACTGGTTTGAACCTGTAGTAGGTTCAAACCGGTTCAAACCTGATGGTTTGAACCAGCTGCTTTGGGCCTGATGGATTAAACCGGTTTAAACCATCAGGTTCAAACCAGCTTAAACTGCTGCTTGAATCGGTTGGATCCTCTACTAATCCATGGTTCAAACTGGTTCAAACCACAGGTTTGAACCATTCTTTACTCAGAACCCTATAGGTAGGTTTGAACCGAACCTAAGGTTGGCAACCTTTTGGTTTGAACTTGAACCACCCTGTTGCTGACCTTGACGCGTCCCTGATGCAGACAGAAGCCCGGCGGCGCGTAGCGCCGCACTCGGACTTTTGATTCGATTTTTGACGTTTCCCGGGTTCTGGTACGTTTCCCGCTGGCTCTATGCCATAAGGGCTATTTCTTACGATGCCGCACTAGTCTTGCGGCTCGGTATGTGTCCAGCTGCCCCCACAGTTCCGCCCCGACTTTCCATAATCCCGAGCGATGCAACGCGTGGTTTGGTGAGTCCCTTCCCATTTTTGACGTACGTTCAACGAAACTGACGCCTCCTTGACGCGCCAGGGTCACCGCTGCCGACGCTTCACACGACGTTTCGCGTCCTCATGAGCCTCAACACGATATATCGACTTCCCGCGACTGGTGCATTAGCTCAAGCCCCAACAATGTAGCACCATCTGCAGTCGGCGCCCAATTTATCTTCCAGCTTCGGGGGCCCCAAGTGAGTGTCAAGTTGAATTTTCCGACATAAATCCAGCCTTACCTTGACTCAATTTCAACTAAACCGTTCAAAATGCATACTTTTCACCGCATAGTTGAATTTTTTTTTTTCACTGTGCCATGCTCTTACGACGTATCGCTCCAACAGCCTGCTCATTCTCTGGGATAAGTCATTAAACCCATTAGGACGTTACGACGATTCAAGTTTCCGCGAGTTCAGCTTAGAACGGAAGCGGTGCGTCTACGTTCACTTTGTTCCCATGCCTCCGAGCTAATGGACTGCCCGTGCCCATTCGATTGCTTTCATCGGATTTAGAAAATCGACGAATCGGCGGCCTTTCCGCAGTGCGTAAGCTTTTCAGCGCATTTTATTTACAACTTACAGCAATTATTGATATATCAGTGGCTTTTTTTTGGCCGTCCCACAGCTCCTCGGCCGCCTGCTTTAGAATAGAATTTGCATAGCTGAGTTCTGTACCGTCTGGAACATGGCTGAGTACACTACAGTGACAATTCCCCCAGAGTCAGCAATTCCATCTTACTCCTCGCTTTCGTGTGACTTCGATTTGGCACACAACGTGCACCTTTGGCCAGCCCAATTCCATTTTTTGGTCTACCCGCAGATCTGCAGAGACATCGCAGTTATATTACCCTTACTAATAGTTACTATATACCAAAACTTTATGTCGGCCCTGGATTTGTATCTTTGTGCATAGGAGAACTCATAAACAAGCTAAGTTAGAAACATACGGCGACGGCAAGTCTTGTTATCATCTATCAAAACAAGTCAAGTGGGCATCCGTTCGATTCGGGCACGGGTCCTTCCTTAGCCTTGGATGCCCTCTCTTTTTTTTTTTTTCCAAATTCCAAATTCTTCTCATATTCATTCATCCCGCCTACTATCCAATCCAGGTTCAACTTGTTTTGGCCAGAGTAGAGCAAGACCCGTGGCAGATGGTCTGCCTGAGGTTAAGTTTGAGTACGGAAATGACCTGGTATTAATGCCGAGCCACAACTCAGCGCTCAACGATGTGCTTCACCATCCATCTATCCAAGCTAAACCTTACTCTCACCATCTCCCGCACGACCACTCGGGGGCTCGCTGTTTGAAGGATTCAAAGCACAGAATAATGAACACCAGAGTCTAGAGACATTTTTAAATTTCTCAATTTCTCATCTGGCAAAATTGATTAATTCGACGGTAAGTTACCTTTGCCCGGGTTGAACCAGGATCTATCGATCGTGCAGCATTCCTGGTGAGGCCCGGGACAAGCCCGGGATTCCAAGAATTTCCAACGGGATTCCTGGAGATTCCTTGATTATATTTTTTTGGCCGATCGTATTAGTATAGGCCTAGGTAGAGCCGAATTTCTGGCAGTGGCAGCTTGGCGTTGCGACCATATTCAACAAGGCTCGGGATTTTTCCACGGAAGATTGGGAGAGTTGAGAGCAAGCAGCTGTTGGCGCAGTGCGCACAGCCCTGGATCCAAATAACCGCTACCGTCCCAATATGATAATCAGTATTTTTTATAACTTGTAGGAGAGCGTCTCAAAGCCGGAATTGATTCATTGGGGACAGTATACGGCTCCGAAGTATAAAACGCAGACATTGCTGACTACGACACAGATGAAGTACTACTAGGAATCCAGTAGGGAGAGTACTCGACACGGCAATCTGAGAACGGACATCTAGGTGGTCCTAGATAAGGGAGATGGAGAGCGGGTGCGACATGCTCGGTTGGTAATAGGATCCGCCGCCCTGCCGGTCATGGCGCGGTATCCCTGGGGGTTGCCGCCGAGCGCGGCAGAAGCATGGTGAAAGAAGCGACTGCGCAGAATGGCGGCAATAGGCGAAGACGTTGCGCAAGCATAGAATAGACATCGAGTCCCCGCTGAGAAGGCGCGGGGAGGTGCGCGGGTCGTGCGTTAAGAGCGGGGGTGTGGAGGAAGCAATCACCGAAGAACCGGATGCTCGTAGAAGTGGGACGTGCCCTGCGCGTGGCGAGGACTTGGGTCGCAAGATCATGATGGCCCGGCATGGGGCGTGGACGAGAACGCGGCGGTGGATGTGGGCGGGATGTGGGGGGCGTCGCGAACGCGACTAGCTCGTTGTACGCAGCGTGCGTATTTTACACGCGTTTGGACCGTTCGAAGGCGTATTAGGGCGCCAAAGGCGGATGCGCGGGGGCTCGCTGAAGGTGCTGCGGGAGAAGCGTCGTTGGATGGGGGAGAGGGGTTGCTGGAGCCGAGGCGCATGGGTGGAGACGCGGGATCCGGAGAAATCGACACATGGATGGAGATAACATGGTGGAGAGACGGATGGAGGCGACGGGGCTGGAGAGACGGTCAGCGAAGGTAGAACAAGGGCCAGGGAGCCGAAGGGAGGGACGGGAGAGAACGAAACGACATACCTTGGCCTCAGCACGGGGGCGGAGGGCGCGTGCACCAGTTGTCAGGGGCTCGTATCGTCCACTGATGAGGCCGCGACGGGTACGGAGGGTGTCGTTGATGAACGGGCGGGGTGCTATGTTACCCGATGCCTGCCGCAATGTGGAGGGTATGGGGAGGTGGGCGGAGACCAATAGTAACCGCAGTGTATCGAATGGCGACGGTGCAAGCTTTGGCCTGAGTTTGTTGCACAAGATGAGGGCGTTGGTAGAAAGGAAAGGAATGGGAGTGACGTACCTTCCCAAAGGTGCGCGCTGTCGTGCATTCCGAGGGGGTCTGAGCAGCAACGAACCTAGTGTGGAAGTGTAAGTTATCTGGTAAAGGAGGACATGCAAATGTATGCACCTTGTTCCCATTCGCGGATTTGCTGAGGCCTCCGAGACCGAGGCCCTAATGGCACTCAAGACGTGTTGTCCCAATCTGTCGGCGAAGACGACAGCCCTGAGGACATCCCCACGGAAAAGTACCGCGGCACTGACGGTGCACGCGAAGTGGACCTGTCGAAGATTACGAGCGCACGCGGGTGAATCGCATCGCCGCCGGTGCCCAAGCCGCCCAGTTCCCCGAGGAACGACATCGTTGCTTCGTGGTGATCGGTGCGCGCATCCGAGACAGGTCAGCACGAGAGGAGCGCGTGGGCCTTCAGAAATGCCGTCGGCGGCGGCGAGAGGCATGATGGATGAGGCGCGCGCGGAACACGTGGGGAAGCGAGAACAGCGGCGGCGTACTTGCGATCGACGGCGTGCGACCCGAGGTGAGCTGGTCGGAGTCGGAGTCGTGTGAGTCAAAGACGTGGATAAGACTCAGGATAAATTGATAGCTCAGCTATGTCCCTTCGGCATCGGCACCCGGCATAAGAACCGAGAAGATACTGTAGAATTTCACTCAATTCGGCACGGGTTGTGACCTGTGACCCAAAATACCGATTCGGCACTTCGGCAACCAACAAATTTTGGCGTGACACCTCCAAAAATTTGGCATTCAAGACAAAAAATTACGAAAATTCTGCCTTTTTTGCACCTCCAAGGGGGATTTGGCCCCAGTGTCACGCATTTTACATTCAGCACTGGGCGCCGTGACCCGTGACCGAGACCAAAATTCATCGCGGCATAGGGGGTGCGTGACGCGTGACTGCCGAATTGAATGAAATACTACAGTATACCATCAAAGCCGGGAACGAATGGCCCGTACACATCGCCGTCGTGGTCCTCTTGGTTGTGGAAGGGAGCCGGGGCGAGCGCAGTGGTCCCAGGGACCAAGACGGGAATCCCTGTATGGGCGGGGAGCTGGGGTAAGTACATGTGGAGCTAGATTTGATCGGGGTCTGATCAACATCGAAGATTAAGACGGCGCTACTAACGGTACAGCTGAAAAGGGAGCTAGTTGGCACCTCCTCGTCTCATAGGTTGGACTCCATTTCCAACAAGAGTACCCTAGTTCATTGCCTGCATTCCCCAATTTTTCTTTTCTATCTTTGAATTGGAGTTCAATATTGAATCTTCGCTGTCAGTGCGAGATGAAAGCTTGCTGTCATGCAGAAGCACCGCTGTCAACTCAAGTTTGGCACTCATGTAAGTAATACACGTGAACACTGCAGTGACCACGTAACACCTTCAAGTCCTCATGCTGAGCACTCTAGCTATTATCCTCCTGCTCATTGACAATGAGCTGAAAATCGACTTATTTGCATTTCGAGCAGTACTACAGCTATTCCTGCAGGAGCCCGATAATAAGATGGAAGTGTCGCTGTCAGCTGGCTGTCACTGATTAGATTGGGATGAAGACATGTTACTGAGTTGACCATCACTGTGGTTACTCGGGCAGATCTGACTGTTAGAAAGATGCGGGCCTCGCATCAAGGATTGACTGATATGATTGATGAGGATTGGCACTACAGAATAGCACCGCACTATATTTCACTGGTCACTATACTGGCCCGTCAGTATAGCGCCGTGCTATATTGTCAACCCGCTTGATATTTACTATGAGTTCCACTGAGCTTGTGAAGTGCGGGACTGATAGAGAAGTTGAATAGGAATTGACTAAGACTGACTTGACCAGTCAGCAATGACTAAGACTGACTTGCTCAGTCAGAAAAATGGAAACCAAGACAACTAAGCATGCCTAATGGTGTGCTAGAGAAATACATGTGGACAAGCCCCAGTAGCAGGTCATAATACCCATGGTTGAGAATGCCTTCTACGCCATTGGCCATTCACTACTTGGGCTGTGATACCACATATGTGAAATCAGTGGAATCATGCAGATCTTACTGGACTTTGTGCACACAAGTTCAATCAAAAGAAGAGAGGGTTGAATGTCCAGTCAAATCCCCCAATCATCAGGAAATACCCGACTCCATTCCAGTGGCATTCAAATGAACTTTTGAATTAACTTCTGAACCACTCAACAACTCCACATTGACCCAAGAAGGGCAAATTGCGACCCCATGACCAGGAACAGATGTGTCGAATCTCGAAACACGGGAATCCAGTGGTTCCCACATGTGTTTTCTTCCATCAGAAAAGGCATGGATAAACCATGGAATTACCTCGGGAACTGGCATGCTTCTACATGACTCCAAACCAATCACTTCTCGCCAATTACCAGCATTTCACACCATTTGACTCATTTTGAAGGTGTCTACATGTGCTGTGGAGCTCATCATGACTGGAATCGAGTCAGGATTCCCCCAAACCAATAGCAAATTGCGCTCACTGTGAAAATCATGCGGCTCAAACATTTTATCTTTGATTCTCTACACATTCATGTCTGACTCATCTTCTTTTGCCACATGCTCCATATCCATTTGGACCCGATCCTTACGGATATTCCCATGTTATCGTATTTCTTATCTCTTCCCACACTCTCTGGAAATCTATAAAAGCCCCCCCAAATGTACTGTAAAAGTAGTTCCCTTTTGTACCGTAATTCTGCCCTGCAGAATATACAAGAGTTAGGCCACATTATTGTGCACCTTTGAGCTCGCCTGAGTGTCTTCAAACCATCAGCAATATTGTCTTGCCTCTTGGTTATCTCATCCTCCGGTCGTCGTAGACCACCCACTGCTATAAGTATCAATACCGCTTGATACCACTGACTTTCTGCTATCCACAGATTATCCACTGTACTGCTTGTTTCCAGTGAAACATACCATCTGTCTCGCTTTTGTCCTTTCTATTCATCCACGAGGATTATCCTTCCGCCTTCTGGAAGTTGGGTCACCTTTTGTTAGTTCACAAGAAGAGACAAATTACCTCACTCATTCACTTTCTGTGGCAAACGACACACTTGATCGGAATTTGAAGTAAATCATTTTACGCAATCACAGGGCTCCCACCCTTTATTGTTCCTATTCATTCCATCTATCTCCTTTACTTCTCTCTGAAATGTATAAAAGCCAGCTGTGTACTCTGTATTAGCCAGTAAACTATCCCCCCAGATATACGGGCAATATAGTAGACTCTAGATTTGTTTGGAAAGATATCAGAGATTTGAAGACGCACAGATAAAGATTGTAAGACACGGGACATTGACAGGACAATACCATTGCCCAGATATAAGGGTTACACATACAACTTTGGTGAAGAGACCTGCTAGACTTAGGTTTCATGCAATTCAATTGTGAAGAGCCAGTTTAGAACATAAACTCACACCTTGAACTAGAGTGGCCGCCAGCAGTGTAAGTGTGAGCACATTAGCCCCACCCTCACCATCTGCGTAACTGCACCCGCTTGTTGATTGCCGCCATTCTCGCAAGAGAGTTATGAGTCAAGTTTCTGTCCGCTGAAAGTCTGCCTACCTATTCTGCTTCTTGGCTAGCTGCCAGTTAGTGCTAGGGTCTGACGCTCACAAAGAAACTGAAGACTTTGGACAAGTCAAGGGTTTACTTGAGTTTTGATATACTGTTGGTGTGAAGTCCCTGCTACCCCTGCATAACCGTGCTCAGACCACATGGTTTGCTATTGAAACAAAGCCTTATTCCTCTCTTGCACACCCTCTGGACAGAACACACACACGCGAGCATTAGGATTGGATTAGTGTTTTGTTTTGATTTTGGCTGGATTGTGATTAGTGACTAGCTTGCTTCACTCTCTAGTTGATTTCATTAGATTACACGGCCGCACCCTAGTGCACCGTTTCAACGGAGCATGTGGTGCGCATCAGGCGGGAGACATGCTCATTTTCACTTAGCGCAGGAAAATCCAACCGCAAGCACACGTTTCCATGGCTGTGGGTGAATCTTCCCACCAGCGCATGTCTGCACATGCGCGGTGGGATCTCCCTGCGGACCCTCGTCTGTTCTGGCGCAGGTAGATCTCCCTGCCAGCACTCATTTTCACTTCGTGCAGGCAGATCCCACCGCCAGCACTCATTGTGTGCCCGCAATGGGTTCTCCCTGCCACCTTTCGTTTGTGTGCCCCCGTGCTGGGTTCTCCCAGCCTGCGCTCGTTTTCATGTTGTGCAGGCCGATCTAACCGCCAGCACCCCTTTGCACACCCGCGGTGGGATCTCCTCACCAGCACTTGTCTACGTAATCACAGTTATATCTCCCTACCAGTACTTGTCTGTGTATGTGTGGCTGCCATCCCATTAACCCCTCCTTCCCCTCCTTCGCTGGTTCTTGGCCAGAAGCGGTGCACACTGGATAACTTTGAAGACATCAATGTTCCTACACAAGGATTCACCCCAGAATGAGAACAGAATGCCTTGTGTTCAGAGAGTCCTGAACAGTCTTCAGTCTGCCTTCACATCCGTGCGGCACTCAAATGTTTGGCAAGTCTGACACCAATGATCATGCGGCACGGGGTGGGAAATGGGAATGGGGGATTCAATTACATTCCCACCTTTGCACTTATAACTTCGAAGCAAGTCTGCAGGTATGTTATCCGGCCGTACCTCATTCCTTGCTGCACTGATATGCTCTGCACAGTCATCCGACTTCCTCCGGGCGATGCTCCCGCCGTAGCCCTCGTCAATACCACTGACCAGCACGGGCAGAATCTTCTCAGCCACCTCAACATCTGGCTCTGGACCATCTTCGCTGAGAATTTGGACTGCACAGTCAATGGCGCATTCCCATCATTCTAAGAGTTCTATATGTGAGCTTCTTTCTTTCTACTTTCGTCCAGTGCTTTGTCTCACACATCTTCAGTCTGCCTCACCTCTTCATGCCTGGGTTCACCATCTTCTTCATACCTGGGTTTGCCACCGCCACTCAAGGTCGCCGCCAGCTGAGTCTTGATATCTAGAGTCTTTGGCTAGAATCTGTGGTGTTATTGCATTCATATAAAAACCGGGCTCAATCCTGTCCCAACCATTCACCTCCAACATGCACATTATTGAAGTACATCTCACCCCCTCCTTTTCTTACAGAACTAACTTTCTATCAGGTCCTGTTCAAGCCTGCTGCCGCCCTGTCTTCACTCCGCCTGTGGACCATGTCTGCCATTCCGGGAGCTCACAAACCGCATACTATGTTGTGACTGCTGGGTGGACCCCTGGGATTTACACCAACACGTATGTCCTACATCTTCTTTGGCTGCCACTGCTTAGTTTTGTTCAGCCAGGCTGCTGACACCATGACCAATGGGTTCAGTGGCTATGTCCATTTCAAAGTTGCTACCAAGGACGATGCTATCCGGGCTTGGAAGAACTATTGCAAGCCCAACCACGGTGTCCTCTGCGACAAAGCTCCCCCCCACTTTTTGGGAATCAAATACAACGAAAAAATATTTGCCAGCCGGTTAGTCTCTCTTCAATACACATGAATGAATTCCTTTACCTTGAAGTGGATTGTAGCGAGGATGCCATCGAGCACACAGACCTCCTCGGGCTCCACAGCATTCATTTGTTCAGAAGCCTGGACAAAGAGGAAGTGGAAGAGTTTGTTGGATTGAGGTTCTAGGTATTATTGGACTTTCAGTACAAGGTACTTTCTCACCCGCAGCATTTACCATGACATCGAAGAAGACCTCTCTTCCCGACAAAGTTCTGCTGGTTGGCGCTTCCCACAAGTACACAATGTTATGGTCAGGAACCTCCCAGTCATCTGGATCCATAAGGAAAAGATGTCCAATGGGCCGGGAATCATCATCCGATGTCTGAGGATATTCCAGAACAGTACCAAGTGGATGTCGATATAGTTTCAAAAGCTTGGTTTTCTTAGTGAGCTGAATATCATACTCCTCAGTGGTGTCCTCCAGAGCTAGACCGCCATGGGCAGTGGAAGGAGCAGAGGACGATGTGGAGAAGGCAGAGGGCACAGAGTTGGAATCGAGATACTTGATAACATCGAGCAGACTTTGCTGGATGTGTGGTGGGGCTCGAAGAACACCAGCTGTCGGAAACCGCTGAAGGTTTTGCAGTTGCGGGTGTATGTCTACAGTCCCGACCATCATGCTGTTGTGTTCTCTTTGACCAGCTGCATCAGATGGGTTCAGTGGGTCAGCCAGAGAAAGAGGAGGCATTGGTGGGGTGAAAGTCAACAGGCGGGAATAATCTGGCCTACAGGTATCTGTAAAACATGAAACACATTTTTTGTGCACCGCAAAAGCCGTGTTTGCCAGCAAAGCCGCCACAAAAGCCGCCACAGAACACCATGTTACAAAAAAGACATGCCAACCAGAAGTTGTCGGGAATACCCTGTTGCCAAAGCAAGATGAAATTTCGAGGACATGGAAGCCTCAAGGTCAACTAGAAGGCACTGGAATTTTTGCCACAGGGAGCTGCCACAGAGACAGCCGTCCTTCACAAAACCTGAAGGAGCCCGAGGCTTCGGCTTTACACTGCAGGCAAGTGCCATGACCGTGGTTCATGGCATTTGATGGGCAGAGCACCAACACTTGCCATGGTGTTGGCCAGGCATTGCACAAATCCCTTTGTTCCTTTGTCAGCGTGGGAAATTCCGGTGTTCAAGTTCGAACACAATGAGAAATTCTCCCCTTGGCTCACTTATTACTCGCTGGCCGTCGTCTCATTCCGAACTGGATCAGGGAAACTTGGAGAGCCCAAGGCAGAACTTACTGGTACATCTTGTGGCCTTTATCTGCACCAACCCCTGCAGTGCAATGAATTTGTTTTGCGTGCGGCTTGAAACCCGGTGTCCATGCAAAATTGGCTACATGTTGAGAAGTCTTTGGGAAAGCGACAAACAAGAAAAAGCTTTTATAGAACTAACTTATGGGAAGAACAATATATTTTCTGGACTCAGGAGTGGTTGAGAAAATCAGAAAGCCTCAAGGTTACAAGGTGGAAGTGATTGCCGAATGATCGCTGATCGTAAGCCGCGGAAGGCAGACCGACTTCCCATGCTGACAAAGGAACAAAGGGATTTGTGCAATGCCTGGCCAATGCCATGGCAAGTGTTGGTGCTCTGCCCATCAAATGCCATGAACCCACAGTCATGGCACTTGCCAGCAGTGTTATACGGACGATGAAGCAAACCGGTGCACGGGCCAAAGAGCCGCAGAACTGAGCAGTGTGTGGTGGCGGACAAGAAATGTCTAGATAGTGGGATGGCAGCCTTCTGGGCCTGTGCCGGCATACCATCATTAGACTAATCCATGTACTGTAGAATTTCATTCAATTCGGCGGTCACACGTCACGCTGATTGATGTGCTCTGAACCTATCAAGAAAACACCAACCAAAACCAAACCTACACACAGAAGTGCGTCGGAACGGAACGGAAGTGCTCGAGACGTGCACAGACGAGTATCAGACCCTGGTACAGGGCCTTATAAAAGGTTGCAGGGAATGGTATAGACCTCAGAAACGAGGAGAGAGCATTGTATTGTTTATAGAAGTCCTTGGAACGAAGTCCAAGTACTTGAGCCTCGATCTGAGTGAACCGGAATGAAACCGGAACAGACAGGAAAGCTAGTGGAACGCAACGAGAGTGTCAATGCGAATGGAACCCTTGCTGTGCAAGTGTTCAGGCTAGATCTGAGTGAACAAGGATTGACCCAAACAGACAGGAAGCACAGAGCGCGATGATGTAAAGCTTCTCAGCTATGAAAACAAACGAGAACGGGGTGCTGGGGTTCTCCAAAGCGAGGTGGATGCCGATTCCAAGCGTGACACAGTAACAACAGTAGTGGGTTCCGATCCCAAGCGCTCCAAACAGTAGTGGGTTCCAATCCCAAGCTCTTCAACAGTAGTGGGTTCCGATCCCAAGCTCTTCACAACACAACCCAAACAACCAAGTGCGTACTCAGCACGATCCCAACTGTTCCAGTCACTTTCAGACTATTCCAGACGAACGGCAAAGTCGGATCCCAAGGATACCGATCACAAAAGAAAAGATTCCAAGCCAAGATGAATTCTAAGAGACACCTTGTTCGAACTCCCCGGTATCTGCCCAATTCGCAAGTGTTTCTGCCTACTAGCCGTGGGGTGATTCCGTGAAGTCGCCCAAGATGCCCCGCTACTTAAATACAAAGCGCTGAAACACATGGAAACGTCCAAGAATAAGTAAGTATGAGTAAAATAGTCTGTTTATCCGTCCGACTTCCGTGTATCCGTCGTAAGAATGGGTATCTGAGGCCTTCTATTGGCTGCCCATGTTGAGCACGCCATCCTGGTGCGATCCTGTGCACATGTATGATCGGTCAGACTGTGCCGGAGCCATCACAACCGATCCTCTATGTCAATCCCGACTGTATATGCTGTTCCTCCCAATGCCCGTGCCTTCCCGTCTACCGGAACGTCTGGAACATAAGCTCCCAGTCTGTAGCCCTCCAGGGATACCGCATTCGAAGTACTTCCCAGTATGGGTACTTGCTCCAGGAGCCGACGAGTGTAGGTCCAAGTGATCGGACCCTTGCTTAGTGACCATCCCTTATCCGGAATGCCTGGGACGACGTGGATCCATCAAGATATGATGTTCCCAGCCCCTTCCAGTGATCATATGATCAGAACGCGTTACGCGTCTCATGTCCAACACACCACAACAGGATTCCAATCTGTCCCGTCTAGTTCCGTGAGCGGGAATAGAGTAGACTTCACATTCCACTTGATCGTTGGGCTACACATCTCCTACAGGTTTCGGAGCGAGCACATGCCAATGGTTCCAGAGTATTCCTCCCCATTCCCATCCGTTACTCAGTGGTTCCTGCCCTGCCAGCTACTTGGGAACCTCAGTATTGACGCTTCTGGAGCGTAGCCTGGCACATGTCTTGTCATGAAAACGCGAAAAAGCGAAGATTTCATGGGTGGACAAATCCCGTGCTTATCAACGCACCCCCTGTGCCGCGATGAATTTTGGTCTCGGTCACGGGTCATGGCGCCCAGTGCCGAATGTAAAATGCGTGACACTGGGGCCAAATCTCCCTTGGAGGTGCAAAAAAGGCAGAATTTTCGTAATTTTTCATCTTGAATGCCGAATTTTTGGAGGTGTCACACCAAAATTTGTTGGTTGCCGAAGTACCGAATCGGTATTTTGGGTCACGGGTCACAACCTGTGGCGAATTGAAATTCTACAGTATCTCCCTCGGATACCGGCGGCCTGATCATGTGACTGTACAGCCTCTGGGTCAGGTCCGGGTCGCGACCCGACCCGATCCTTCCTCAAACAATTCTATCTACCTCTTTATAAAATTAGCATGTCTGTCTGTTTGAAGCTGTATCTCCACATGACTACATTGGGCAGCTGACATCTGTTATCCATCAACCGGCATGAAGCAATCGTTATATTAAGCTCCGCCTGAAGCCGAGGGATGACCCGAACCGATTTGATGGCCGCCATAGAATGTGCCGTTGACGCCAACAACTGCATGTGAAAGCGATCGTTATCGCTGAATGCCAAGTCATTGCCGACTGAATATTACACAAACAGACTCTGGCTCAATTTTATAGAGAGTAAAGATTATTTTCACAACACGACCTACAAAGGATGAAGTAAAGGCCGGTCAAGCTGAGCTCTTTTTTAAAAAAATAGGTGCTCAGCTCCAACCCAACTAGCAAGGCCGAGGCAAGCAGCAAGTGGGAGCCGGCACGAAGCGCCGGCGAGCGCTTGTATTACATCAAATCATCTCCAAGAAAATCCAACGGGCCAGATTTGAGAAGTTCAATGAACCTCAGTTGGTGGGCTCTGCCGCGGAGCGCGCTACTGATGTTATAACGGAGATGCGTTAGCGGATAATAATCGGTCCATCATTGCCAGAGCATGGGTTTGACCGGCTGCTGTCGGCAGTCAGTTGCAGGAACGATCATCCATCGGAACAATACAACACACTGACAGCGACGCATTGCATATGCCGACCAAACCGCGCTTCTCATTTGACCACCACCATCTCCGTCCACAAACGAGGGCGCCATGTCGCAGTCCCCCACACCTTCGGAGGCCCCAGGAGCGGGAGATACCCCCAGTCATGGCCAACCGATGCCCCCCGAGCAGATGGTGGTCCCCGAGGATGAAAAGTGAGATATCTCATTCCTTTGCTCGCCGTATTCCTGAGGCCCTTCCAGGCACGGTGCGGCTATCGATCCATTGCCCGAGTCTAGCGATGAGAATGCGAATCCGTATGTCTCAGTTCTTTTCTCGTGTGTATCTGCTGTAAATCATTCAAAGACTCGTCGGAGCAATTACCGAGCATTCGGCAAGGTACGGCGGTGGTTAGTTCCATGGTCCCTTGAGCTCAACGTGTTTTGCACAGTTTGAAAATGGCTGTGGAAAGGTAGAAAACCGAAACTGGGAAATTTCTTTTGCGAACTGACTATTGTGTAGTCTCATGAAGGCGGTTGAAGCGCTCAAGCCGCAGCCCCAGTCACCCGGCACTGACAAGAAAATCGCTTTCTGGACTGCGTACAAGACACTAGCCGATGAATTTGACAAGGAAATCCAGAGAAAATATGGGGACGATCTGGATACATCCTTAATTTTTGTGTGTACCGCCGTTTGGATACCGAGGTTTGCCCGCTGAACTTTGTTCTCAGGCAGGTCTTTTCTCAGCTGTTAGCTCGGCGTTCATTATACAAATCCAGCCCGAACTTCAGCCGGATCCAAACGCGCCGATAGAGGCCCTTCTTGCTCTCCTAGTGCAGAACATCACAGGTCACCCCTTGGCACTCCTTCCCCCGGCCGTTTCAACGTCCCAGCCGACGCCACTGCCCAACATTGTCCTCATCGCACAATGTCTCTTATACTTCAGTCTGTTTTCCACACTCTTGGCCGCCTTGCTGGCTGTTCTTGGGAAACAATGGCTCTTGCATTATGATTCGGTCGGTGAAAGAGGGACAATTGCAGAGCGGGGGGTTGAACGACAACGGAAATTCGATGGAATGCGTCGCTGGAGGTTCGACCTTGTTATGCAGGTCTTCCCCCTCCTTCTGCAGTTCTCGCTGTTATTGTTCGCCGCTGCTCTCTCGATTTACCTGTGGACGATACACCGTGCTCTCGCGGCGATTGCTCTCACCCTCACGGGACTGGGATCTATTATGTATACCGCGATGATTATTTCCGCTGTTGTGTCACCAGATTCGCCGTTTCAGACTTCGCTTAGCTTCCTCCTGAAGGCAATCCTGGATGAATTCCCCTTTCCACCGCATTGGCGTCGGTTCGTTAAAGGCACTCGGGAACGTCTGTATCGACCCCTCGGCGACACCGGCATCCTCGTTTCGCAGTCCTGGACTGCATGCATTGGCGCTATTACTCGAATGGCACCGGTGCTGCCCATGTTCAATATCCCGAAGTCGCACGATCCTGTGCCATCCCAACCAATTCCCATCTTTCTGTTTCCAGGGTCTCCGTCGAAGGAGGTCTCCGCCGTCGTATGGGCCCTAGAGACATCCACCGATCCCGGTTTGGTCGAGATCGCCGCAGATTTGGTTCCAGAACTGCAGTGGCCCGTGAAACGTGATACTCGGTCCGCACTGAAACGACTGGATGATATCTTTAGGTCATGTATCATCAATACGTGGAATATTCGGGACGGGATGACGAATCGCGCCACCGCCTGCATTCTGGCATTTTGGATGCTTGATATGGTCACTCGGGAAACCCAACGAACACCAAATCTTTGGACTTTCGACTTCATTATGATTGATAACACCTCTGAAGCCTTGGATTCCATCCAATTTTGGTCCCGTACACCATGGGACCTCGACTCCACCGTCCCACAGATAACTTTATGGGCCCTCCGGTTCATTGCAGCACATAATCCCCCGGAAGACTCGGTTAAAACCATTCTCAGACATTTTAATCCCAACGATTCTGCGCTGAAAGATAAATCAATCTTCGCCGACTTTTTGTTCTGCCTCAACTCGGTTTTCTGTGATTCTGTGGCCCAGGATCACTCTGTGCTGGACAAGAGGTAGGAGGGTTAATCTATGATTGGCTGGTTTCTTATTTGAAATTTCCATTAGTGACTACAGCACGCTGCTTGTGGCCCTTTTATTCGAGAACCTAGTCAGGCGACTCACGGACGAACATCCCTTAGATCACAGCATTGCAAACAACATCGTCATCAAGGTTGCCCAAATTGCGGACAAAATATCCTTCTGGGCAGACTGGCACTTTGATCGATGTGCTAATGCAGGATACCGCTTTTGTGCACTGCCTAATGTCTCGCAGGAGGCAATACTCTCCGCACTCCGACTTGTGAGGGCTGAATACTTGTTCAAGCTTAGAAATTTCCAGTTGATACCAGGGTCTTTTCCAGCCAGCAGCGACCCCGCTTGGCTGTACAGGACCTTGGAATCACTCAGTAGCCCTGATGGCAGTCATGTCCACTCAATCGGTGCCTTATGGCAGGCCCTTTTTCTTTGTCGCTCGGACATGGCCAGAAAGGCCCTGCCGGGGCAATCAATCCGTGTCCTCCTCTCTGTGCTTGCAACTGACGAGGAGGACCCTACTTTTGACGAGGGAGAAGTACGACGGCTCTCATACCTAGTTTGTGGTGTGTTGGACTCGGCAGACCATTGGTTTGCAGACAATGAGCTGCTTCAAACAATACAACAATCCTCAGTCTGGGCCAATCTTGGGCGTGGCGCATGGGACAACGAATTTTACAATACGATCGGCGCAAAACTATCAATCCAGCCGGAATGGAAACAGATCATCTCAGAAGATCTACCTGGTTGGCTTAGGCAATGGCCAGAAGTGATGGAATGTGAGAGCGCCTTTACAGAGGAACACTGCACCAACTTTCGGTCTGTTCTTTCGCGTGTGTGGCACGCAGATGAGATAGAAGCCGACGAGTTTGGGAAGGAAGCAATCTCTGTGATGGTGTTCAGTGCACTGGCTAACACCTGGAATCAAGTTCATTTCTCAGATATGCAAGTGAAGCAAGTTCGATATTATATGAACCTTCTCAACAAAACAGTTTCAGCCATATCTTTTGTCAGAATGAGAGACAAGGGAGATGACAAAGTTTCTGTTCCATCTCAGCGCTTCAAAGAAATAATTTTTGTTCGCCTCGGAGATGCACTGACACGAGCGGGAGAAAACGCGAAGCGGGAATGGGATAATAACTTTGGCATGGATCAGGATCTCAAGGACAGCGTTGAAGGTCTCCCAGACCTCCTATCAGGGCTCGCGGGAACGATGCAAGGGCAAGGAGACCTCAGAACTCCGCAGCAAGAGTACGGGAAGGATTTATGGGATATATGCGTCGAAAATGTGGATGTAATGCACGAGAAGTTTCACAAGGCAGTGTCGGCGAGGTCACGTAGTCGCGCAAAAGGACCAGGCTGAAAATTTTATCCATTATCTTGTACAGTATGGTGCTCACGGCTCCCAATAAATACCGCACTTTATTTCGGATGCCCACTTTTCGCATGCGGCAGCGGAATATTCCCCCGTTTCGTATTTTGTGCTCTTTCCGAAGTCTTGCTGACAAGAGTGTCTCATTGTCGCCATTGGACATAGTCTCTGTTACAGACCAGAAACGGATGACGAACAGGTAAGTATCCATATGGTCTGTTAGTAATCACGACCCCATCGGGAAGACACCAACTGATTTTTGAACAGTGTTGTGGCGCGTACTCTCCGGCAATAAATCTAGGAGTATTTGGGGGCCTAGAAAACTCGAAAATAGTAGAGGTCCTCACTTACCGCTAAGCAGCTAATAGAGTGCCCCCGACGATATGCGATCAACTTTCCAAGGCAAAATTTCTGATCAGATTTCAAGCTGATCTCGTATTGAGATATCGGCAGGGTGTATTGCTTGGCTTTCGCAGCAAGGAACAATACCATATGACTCCTTTATGCGTATGAATATTTTCTGATTTATTTAGGGCCTTCCGGCTGCGGTACAAAGGAAAGAACGCCTTGCGGCACAGCCACGCAATTGCGTAATCAATCCGTGTATTCCTAACAGGGGCGTGATTACTACAAGACTACATTGGACAGATATTTGACCATTTCCCAAACTTGGGGGGAGGCCGATGCTTTGCACGGCATAACTCGTACTTTGAGATAATTCTTTCACTACACAGCCAGAGGTTAAATGCGCCCCAGGTTGACTCGAAAAGGATGAGATCAGGGATGATAATGCGGATATCCCCAGCTCAAAATTTGTTCAGTCAAGGTTAAAATCCAGATTATGGCCCCACCTTGAGTAAAACATGCAACCTCCGTCTAAGTGAGCAGCAGGCCATAATCTGGGCTGACCTCAGTTGCCTCAGAACACTGGTTCGTGCACCGCAGCCGGTGAGTCATATTGCGACATACTGTTGATGGCATCTTGACCCTCTTCTTTCCTCCCTTCATGTTGTCTCCCTGCTGCATTGTCTGTTTCCTTCGCTGTCTGCTCAGTGTTCACACCCGGATCCCAAATGCCTATGTCTGACCATGTCTAAGCTGTGCATGTGGCTCGTCTGCCTCTTCTTTCAAGGTCTCTTGCCATTGTCGGACTGTAGTCTGCTTACACTGTGCACCTACAACTATTGAATACCTTTCAAGAAGTAAGAATTAAGACACCCGCAAACAGCGCAAGGCCATTCTCGCTCGAAACTTCAAGGCATAAAAACATCTGGATCAAGAACAAAAGCTGCTCAAGGACCATGTCAATTCTTCAACAGCAAGATGGATTTGGAGTTCCTTTTAACTACTACCATTTTGCACAGCACCACTCCTGTGCACTGTTCCTCCCGTCTGCACCACCGCACCCACACTAGACTGACTCCCCGTGGCCCGTGCAGCCACCGATGTGAAGGCATGTCACTGCCAACATGATGTGACTCATATCCCGCCTGATGGCATCGTGCATACACAAGCACAAGATCCATGGTTGGCCTGGTGCATACGAGGTATGTGGTGTGCTTTTGTTCTCGAGACTATATACGGGACAGGCATTATTATGTATGACTTTTATGTTCTGCTATCAACAAATGAAATTGGTTTCTATTGTTATTGCAGCTCATGCAGCACGAGGTCGGGCAGGGGTTCATAGGGAACTGATGCAGCCCATGGCTAAGCTCACTAAGTTGAACCCCAGTGCAAATTTTTGGAGTCGGGATTAACTCCCAGAAATAATAGATCCAGGTGAAATCTGCTGTTTATCACCCAGACTGATACGGTACTCAACTGAGGCTATCCTGTGAATTCTCCACACACACTCAATAGGGTTACCTCCCCGTATAATACCCAGTGTTTAAATAGACACATATTATCTTCACTTTCATTGATTGCCATGATTGCCGATATGATTTTGATGATGTCCGATCACGGCATCCAGGTGGAAATTGCACCGTTGCAGCCGACCATCAAATTTTCGGGATTATCCAAGGTCTTGAGTATGTGTCGCGTGCACCGCCACAACCTGAAGCTGAACTCTTTAAAATTTATTGCGGATTTCTGTAGCTCCAAACTACTCAAACGTAACTAAATGTATGGAGTGGAACCACTTACACCCTCAAATGATGTCCAAAGGTGTTGTTGGATGGTAGATACTACAACCTTGAAAAAAGCAATACTCCCGATCAAATAAGGCACAATTTCCCAATGCTGCCCCGAGCACAGAGCTACACAGAAGCAAAACCAAATTGTTTGATATGTGTCGGATATTACTTGTATATAGCGAATACCACGAATATCGGATATCACGAATATTTGCGAGTATACATTCGCGAATAACAAATACTCATATTCGCGAATGGCTGTGGCTGTGCTATTCGTGCGAATGCGAATATCAGTTTTCAGGAAAGTTGATATTCGTGAATATTCACAGCTGTAATACACAGCCAAAGTTTCAATCAAGCATGGTAAATTTGAGTTTGTTTAACACATCTCCTCTCTGGAACCAGAACATACTTCATTTACACCAACTAGATCTGTATTTCAGATGCAAAACAACCACTTTAGAGACATCTTTACTTTGACAACTGCTTGACAGGTTGAACACGGCAAGTGTGATGGCCAATCAAATGGTTGAACATGCAAGACAAGGGCTTGTATGAGTCTTTGACAATGTTTAAACTCACAAGATAGCATAAAAGTGCTCTCAGCAACTCATTGGTGGCTGCTAAACCCCCAAATTCTCAATGTATTTGCTGAGTATTCATATTCATGAATATTCGTGAATATAGCTGACTAAGCAACGAATATTTGCCATCAATATTCGTATGAATGTGAATATCAGTTTTGAGGTTTTGACGAATATTCATATTCGCGAATATATATTTGTGGTATTCTCTACTTGTATATTAACAAGATCCCTCAAATCACATTGTTCATGTTTGCCGTGATCTGACAATTCCCCGTTTATCATTGTTTTCCCAACCACGTTCCGCTACCTAGACTATGTTTGTCCTGCCATTCCCATGTAATATGCAAAATAACAGACACTCTGGCATCTTCCATTATTGTTAATTGTTCTTTAAGATTTTACTTGTTCAGCTGAGCCCTAGCCCTAATATATAGACAAAAATAAATGGATGTAGCCATCAGAAATGCTTTTTAAACTCACGGCACTACACAACTGGTTGGCTAGGTCCATGCACGGGCTTTCTGGCTACATTTGGGCACCTGGGAGGGGGTTCTATACCTTTGCATGTATTTGGTCTTTGATTTACCTGATAAAATAATCAGAAAATTCCGTTCCACCCAAATATTGGCTTCCCTTTGGGTATATATATTGATGCCGGTTCCTGCTTTGATTGATCTGTCCATGCATCCAACTGTCGGCAGCGCCCGTAGATTCCCACCCGCCTCCCCATCACTCCCCACCTCCCGCCGTGGTCGGGATCTTCCCGCCCCAGATCCGCCCCCTTCTCGGTGTTTTCCAGCTCCGGTGCTTGCCGATATCGATCACTCCTCATCTTCCCGCCTTCCTCTGCATTTTCCAGCCCCATTGCTTCCCGACATCGCTCCTCGTCCTCCCGCCTTCCTTGGTGTGCGTTTTCCAGGTCCGTTACTTCCCGACATCACTCCTCATGGTCCTGCCGTCATCGGCATTTTCCAGCTCCGGTGCTCGCCGACATCACTCCTCATCATCCCGCCTTCCTCTGTGCTTTGCAGCCCCGGTGCTTCCCGATCATTCCTCGTCGTCCCGCATTCCTCTGCGCTTCCCAGCTCCGGTGCTCGCCGACATCATTCCTCGTTGTCCCACCTTTCTCGGATTTTGCCAGCCCATTTTCTCGGCATCTGCCGGCCAGTCCTGCCCCCACGCAATAAAATTGTAATTACGTGTTCAAACTACCTCTCAACCCCTCCATTCAATCCTGTGGGTTCTGGACCTTGCGCGCACCCCAAACGACCCGTTGTTTACCTGTATTTATCCTTGGTGACTGTTCGCAAAATAGGTACTGCAAAATTGAAACCTCAACCGATGGTAAATACCCAGAATGAGATACACAAGACACTCACCAGCAGATCATCAGTTCGGCCTAGCTCAGCTGGTTGGTGAGTCAGTTTATGACTTTGAGGCGAACCAGGGAGGTCGTGAGTTCGGTTCCTCTGTGTAGCATTCTCATGTTTTTCTTTTGCTGTTCTCTTCCTGTTCTGATCCTGGCTACCATCATATATTTTATACTCAGTTTAGAGACCCTACTTTTCACCAGACAACTCCGTCCACCATCTCGTCTTCTGTGCATGCGCACGACACCATTCAACGCGGATTGCTACATGTCAAAATTAGTAGCTACTCCCTCTTCATGGTCAATACTCACAATCGTGCAAATGGACCTCCTCGTCGTTGAACACGCCAGGCACGGTCCAAATCCAGGACATCACCCACCTGGATGTTCCCGGCGCATTGCGAGGCGCACGGGCCCCGCGACCAGACCCTATCATCGCCAATCGTCTCTGCACCGCCGCATCACTCTCTCCCACATCCCCATCCAATCGCACATCCTCCCTTGCACTTGCAGGTGCGGATGCACCTCAGCACCCTTCAATGTGTCCAGCGCCATGTGTCCCTTTTGATACCGCTTTGCAAGCACCTCCACTCGCTCTCCCAGCTGCGCAATGAGCGTTCTTGCCTTTGTCAACGCCACCTGACCCGTCGCGTTTTCATTCCGATCATCAATCAGGAAGCGCTTGGCGTGCAAGCGCGACTGCAACCCGACCAGGCTGTTGTCGCACTGCGCCACCCGAAGCCTCTCCTCCATCTCAACAAGCCCCGGCACACATCCGCACAGCCCATCTTCACCAGGATCCATCTCACTAGGCATCCAGAGCTTGATGTTCTCCGGTTTGGGCGGTGGTGTGTCCGCATCATGCGCAGCCTCCGCATCTTTGATAGCCTGCAGGGCATCCGGCATGTAGATTGTTTGCAGCGTGCGGAAACGGGTGATTTTTGCGAGAAGAGTGTGACACCATTCTTGGATGTTGTCGCGATCTGCCGCCACCAGCGCCGTCCCCTCTAGCTCCGCCAGGATACAATGTCTGTAGCACATCTGTTAGTAGCTAACCCATATTACGAGTACTTTATGTACTCGTTCTTTTCATCAATCAGGAACCAGAGTTTTCAGTTGGCGAAACTTTTATCAGTGCGTTTAGTTCGTGTAATCGAAATAGCGGCTGTGTTCATTAGATTTTTGAAGTCTTTTTAAGAGCCCAATCTAATGAATTTAGTCCTTATATAATGCATCAGACTGGCGAGTGTTCGACTCACTGCAGGCACATTTATTTTCACATGTTTGTACTTTTTTTGATTCCTCTAGTTAGACACTTGTCACCTTTCACTGTTTCATTCATCAGTATTACATCTGATTTTACCATTATTTACAACCACTGCAGCCTTTATTTCTTTTTATACTTTGACTCTCGTACGTTGGATCGGCAATCAGTTCTGTCGGATATACCCGAGGGTCCTTGTACGAAGGACTTCGGGTAGATCCGACAACATCGATCACCTGTTATGTTCCGCAAATAGCGGTAAAGTTGAGTTTGAGTAGTCATGTTGCAGACCTCCTTGGGATTGACAATCTTACATTTAAGGTCAGTGACATCTTGCAACAATCACACACAAGGAATGACTGATTGAGAGGTGGGCCTAATTAGTCAGCCTGAGTCAAGAGCAGATATCTCATGATGCTTTACGCAGCAGGGCTGAACAACTGGATATGGAGCATGCACAGAATGAGAGCACATCGATGATACAGAACCGTTGCGAGACAATGCTCAAAAAGGCTAAATAATATTGCACAAGTGTAGCTGTGCTTGTCTCATCCCCTAAGCAGACATCGTCGGTGTTGCATATCACGGCGAGAGTCGTGATTTCAGGCCCTCAATGCCCACTGGCACTACTCTGTGTTGGGAGTGCCAGTGTGTACAGATGGGACGTATTTCAAACTTGTTTCCCCCGCTGCAAATACTCCAAATCATGCATGCTTTCTAGCCCGCTGACAGGCATTCCGAGGCTCTACGAAGCTGAAATTACTGAGTTCGGGTCCAAGACACGATTCACCCTACATGCCGGCACTTTGTCCCTCCGGCCAACAGTGCACCAGATATCTCTGGCAGCCTTTAAATTTAGATTCACCTCAGCACAACTCGAGATTGAGTTGTCTACATATTGCCGAATCTATGCTTCTGTACCAATAGGCGCACTAGCCCTCAAGTTAGATTCCTTTAATAATTTGTCCGCCGCACAAGCTGGGGATACTCACCTTAAGGAGAATGGAATATATTGATTATTTGTCAATGAATGCTCCTGGCACATTCTCGTGCGATTCTCTGAGGTCCCGCACGTCATGCAACATTGTGTGGACTGTCCACATTCAATGCCCGCCTTCAGCACAGGTTGGGCTGAAATCCTTGTGGTCAAGCATCCCATTCTGCTGCGCGAACACGAAATGCAGCTCATTTATCGACCAATTGGATCAGTTATAACCTCTCACTCACCTTGTAAATCCCACCAAGTATCAGGGTGGAACCTTCGGACCAAGTACATTTTTCAACCAATTGAGACCCTCCGGTTGAATTGGACCTCTAGTACAGTTATGTTCAAGGCGACATATGACCGCAACCTTGTCGAATTGAGATTCTACAAGGCGCCCTCGCGATCAGCGAAGAAGAGGGAGCGTGCCTGCAAAATGTATCTGCACCTTTTTCCGGATGAACCGGCTTACTTTATAGGAAACAACCCAAGATTTGCCACCGGAAATCCTCTGGTTGAGTTAGTGTGTGATAGCCCAGTGAAGACGTGCCCGCTTGGGCTAAAAACTCCTCACTGCATGCTCAAAGAGCACGATCACACTGTCCCTCTAATCCATATGGAAGTCGAGGAGGGCGGGGAGTCCAGTTATGGCTTTGAAACGAATTTCGAGAACTTTTGTGATCTTATTGCGGATTGTTTCGATTTCCTGCCCCAGAAACAGACAATGATTTTAGTACATAGTCGCACTGCACTTCCAAATAGTGCGCCAAGACTCCCGAGAACCTTACAAAACATGGCTATGAACGAGTGGCAGCACACTTCGTTCTCGCTCTTGACATGGAGCTTCCAGTGGGCGGAGAGCCCGCTTCCGGTCGCTGTTGTGATCACGGTTTCAAACGAGCGGAAGCCGTCGAGAACTGACCCCGCGGGTCTTGCAAATTCTGCTGATGCCAGCAGTTCACTCCTGGCAGTTGCATCTCATTCCATTCTGTCACTGGGCACGCAGACTGACAATTCTGTGGATGACAAGCTACCCCAAAATGTGAAGAACTGTCTTTCTGTTGTCGGTACTCAGTGAGCTCTAGACTTGCCTCTGATCCCGATCCCGATGTTCAACCTTCCACAGCAATGCCCCACATTTGCGAGCTCCCCCAAATTCCTACAAGTTCCCGGCTCGTCCAAATTGTCTGAACCCCTAGCATAAGTGGGTTATCTACCGTCAAGAACATCCTTGCCTATTCTACCGGGTCCCAAGGGTTCCGTTGAGATCCGCAACTTGCAACTGGGGAATGGACTCGCACCTGTCACACGTGTTCAGCCTTCTCGGGCCCGAGAACCTCCGATACAAATCGTTGCAAAGTTCAACTTCAACCATCGCTGTTGGCGGCCGCATGGGTATCCTCTAATTCGGAGATTCCGACTCAAGATTATTTTAATCGGCTCACGATTGACCATTCGCTTGGCTTTGAGCCCGCAGTTTTCTCTAGTAAAAATAACGGGGACTTCAGCTTGCTTTTGATGCAAGTGATCCAACGAGCCGCTGAGGCCAGTTGTCCACTGCGTTGCACTCAGTCTAGACGTCAGTGTATAGTTTTCAAGGATCACTTCCGAAAGTATTGTGCTCTCCATGTGCAGACCAATTATTGTGGGTGGTTTGACGTTACGATACCTATCCGGGAAATCATGCAGTCGACTTTGAGTCCTGGTCGAAATTGCGCATGCAAAGCAAGTGCTGTTGAGAATTGTCTATCCCAGTGTCTTGTAATGGCTGTTGTCAATTTCGACGGCCCCCTAGTGCCTCGAGCTTCGGACTTTGCGAGGGTCCCGATTGTCCCAAACCGTATACCAATGTTGTTACCGCCCTGGTCTCAGATCACGGGGCTCCATCTTTTCGATCCGCTGGAAAGATGTTGACTCCATTGATGCGTCTGCGAATTGGGTTCCGTGTTCGACCCACATCGGACAGCTGGTTCCCTCTCTCCAATGAGGGCACCTTTGCTCCGGAGGGCGAGTTTGCTCTGAGTCAAATCCCCTCTGCAACAGGGAAGTTTTTCCCCAGGATTCTGGGGACATTGAGTTCCTCAGTCGACCCTTTTGAAGATGCCGATTTTGTCGATATTCTCATTGGTGCGGCCGTGAATTATGTTCACTCCGCTATTTGTTATTTGACCGGCAATTGCAACGCACGATGTGCACCACCTACTGCTTGTTCAACCTGCAAATCTTTTGCAGATATTGTTCCAAATCTATGGACCATTATTCAGCGGATTCACCTTGAATTCTGAGACTGAAACAGCACCCCGAAGCAAATATTTCCTCAATGCCGTCACATATCCCAACTCTTGAAAAGTGTTGGTTGCAACCACGGCTGATGAAAAATGCTCCGTTCGGAATATACTGTTTGGTTCCACTGAATTGGGGCTCGTCGTTGAAGACATCATGCAGAAGAGATTGCCCAATTTAGTTGTGGAATTTAACCAGTACAAATGTGATGACAGGGGGTTCTTGAGTATCCGAAAGAGTACAACTAGGGGCGATACACACTGTTTACACGGGGACTAACCAACTGGATCAATATATTCCTTCCGAAAAATGTGCTTTTTTTTGTTGTATTCAAGGTTGTAGTGTCTACCATCCAACAACACCTTTGGACATCATTTGAGGGTGTAAGTGGTTCCACTCTATACATTGAGTTACGTTTAAGTAGTTTGCGGCTACAGAAATCCACGATAAATTTTTAAAGAGTTCAACTTCAGGTCATGGCAGTGCACACGACACGTACGCAAGACTTCGGATAATCCCGAAAATTTGATGGTCGGCTGCAACGGTACATTTTCCACCCGGATGCCGTGATCGGACATCATCGAAATTCTATCAGCAATCATGGTAATCAATGAAAGTGAAGATAATATGTGTCCATTTAAACACTGGGTATTACACGGGGAGGTAACTCTATTGAGTGTGTGTGGACTCTGGAGAATTCACAGGATAGCCTCAGTTGAGTACTGTATCAGTCTGGGTGATAAACAGCAGATTTCACCTGGATCTATTATTTCTGGGGGTTAACCCTGACTTCAAAAATTTGCGCTGGGGTTCAACTTAGTGACTTAGCCGTGGGCTGCATCAGTTCCCTTCGAGCCCGACCTCATGCTGCATGAGCCGCAATAACAATAGAAACCAATTTCATTTGTTGATAGCAGAACACAAAAGTCATACATAATAATGCCTGTCCCATATAGTCTCCACCAGGCCAACCATGGATCTTGTGCTTGTGTATGCACGATGCCACCAGGCGGGATATGAGTCACATCATGTCAGCGGTGGCATGCCTTCGCATCGACGGCTGCACGGGCCACGGGGAGTCAGTCCAGTGTGGGTGCAGTGGTGCAGACAGGAGAAACAGTGCACAGGAGTGGTGCTGCTCAAAATGGTAGTAGTTTAAAAGGAACTCCAAATCCATCTTGTCGTTGAAGAATTGACATGGTCCTTGAGCAGCTGTTGTTCTTGATCCAGACATTTTCATGCCTTGAAGTTTCGACAATGGCCTTGTGCTGTTTGCGGGTGTCTTAATTCTTGCTTCTTGAAAGGTATTCAATAGTTGTAGGTGCCCAGTATAAGCAGACTACAGGCTGACAATGGCAAGAGACCTTGAAGGAAGAGGCAGATGAGCCACATGTGCAGCTTAGACATGGTCAGACATAGGCATTTGGGATCCCGGTGTAAACACTGAGCAGGCAGCAAAGGAAACAGACAATGCAGCAGGGAGACAACATGAAGGGAGAAAGAAGAGGTTCAAGATGCCATCAACAGTATGTCGCAATATGACTCACTGGCTGCAGTGCACAGACCAGCTTTCTGAGGCAACTGAGGTCAGCCCAGATTATGGATTCAGGTTGGCCTGCTGCTCACTTAGACGGAGGTTGCATGTTTTACTCAAGGTGGGGCCATAATCTGGATTTTAACCTTGACTGAACAAAATTTCTGGTGATATCCGTGTTATCATCCCTGATCTCATCCTTTTTGAGTCAACCAGGGGCGCATTTAACCTCTGGCTGTGTAGTGAACAAATTATCTCAAAGTACGAGTTATGCCGTGCAAAGCATCGGCCTCCCCCCAAGTAATGAGAGTAGTGGACCAACTGAGAGTCCTCGATCTGAATTCCAGCGGACAGAAATGCAGTCGCACTGCTTCCATGAAGCGGAGTCTGTCCGGCCGCCCCCAGCGCCGCTTCATCTCTTCGAAGCTCTGCACAGACGTCTGCTTCGCTTGGGCAATCTATCATCTGGGTCAATAAACCACATATTGCCCTGAAAACTTCACCACTCACCCTTCCGATTCAGAGTGTACGGGTTAGGCGCTGAGGGGTCTTCAATCCACTGCTGTATCATTTTCTTCCACACCCTCTTCACATCTCCCTCCACCGCACTACTCACAACATTGAGATTCTTGATCAGTTTGTCACGTTCCACAAGCGCGGCGACGAGCTTACGCCGCAGCGCGTCACCTGCGGGTATGTCAGCATCTCTGTATTCAATCTCCTTTCTTGATTACGCACCCTGCCCGATGTTTTTGTGAAATTATGATTGTCGAGTCGATCATCTAATGTGTCTGCTCTTTGGCCCCCGTCCTGCATCCTTCATCGCGTAGGCCGCCGGATTCAGCACCGACCATGTCCGCTCTACACCCTCCCTGTCGCTCTTCCCTACGCCCTCCTTGAAGCTCAGGCTGTTCGCGTCTTTGCAATCCCCATTGTTGACGAAGCATGCCACACTGGCAGCGCGCCCTGCAGTTTGATATCGTCTAGGGGCAGCTGTATGGCGTCCGGGAGCTTCTTCATCCGCTCGGGCAGGCGCACCTTCCACTGACAAGCGATGTCGTAGGAAAGAGTCAGCCAGAGGAGCATGAACCTGATTAGCACCGACATAATGATGTAATCCATATTTGAATATCTACACAGCACATCAGCACACACTCGCGACAGCGGCTTCGTCCCTTTACTCACCTTTCCCCCTTCTGCAGGTCGCCCAGCCTGTTGGCCTGCATGCACTCGTATCGTGCGCAAACGACCCCGCCCACTCCTGAAACGCGCAGCCCAGTAGTCAGTCGCGTGTCCTTTTGAAGCAGTGCCGCAAACACGATGCAGCTACTCACCTAAACGTCCAAGGAATTAGCAGTGGTGCAAGTATCAATCCAGAAGTGCGACACTCATGTCCTTCTCTTGCACATAGTTCTTCAAATGGGTCTTGTATCCCTCTGGCTCAACCCAAAACCCCCACCCGGGTCCCAACGGCGGATCATGTATCTCGTTCGCCCGCATCCGATTTTTCATTCGAAGTTAGCGTCGATCACTAGAATGAGCATGTACAGAAACCTGTTTTCTCTGTTAATGTGCGCCTCCACTGAAACCGACGTACATACCAGTATTCAGCGCCACATCACGCCAATTATCTGGAAGGTTGCGCCCATCATGTGGGCATGCCCAGCAAGCCACCGCGCATTCTCCCAGCTTCGTCTTATCTACCCCAGGCAGGATTGTGCCCGTGTCCCGCTCGTTTGATCCTTTTCAGGAAGGCCCACTGTCGCGCCAGGCACTGAAATTGTTTTATAGCGATCCTAAATGTCATTGTTAGCACATTTATTGTTGTTGAACACTCTGATCAGCTCACCGGCAACCACGTCATACTGCTGCACGCCGTCGTGGTCTGTTGTCCGCTCCATAGCCGTCACAAAAGTCGCGAACATTCAGGTTCCCGACCACATTGTAAAGCCGGTACGCTTCGAGGCTGCGGAACGTTGCGCACGTCTTCGGATCAGTGACAGTCACAGGATACCACGAGTTTCGTAGCAGCTGCTCCAGGTTGTCTGCTTGATCTGACTTTGTGCACTTGCAGTAGCGAACACGGATTTGGTGGATGGTCGGGGCTTCGATCACCGTCAGGATCCGGACGGTCTCGTCTGGAAAACCACCGGAAAGCCGCCATGGCCCAGCTGGTATATTAAACCGAGACTCTCCAGGGTGCAGGTCGTCCAGTGGCTCCCTGACCATTCCTGTACCTTTTGTCAGCTTCCTGCCAAGCCACATCAGTGGGATAATTCAGGCTTACTTGTACGACGTGCAGGGGAGTTTGCGCATGTTGCGACAGACAACACCCCTCGCATTGCAAGTGGACCCTGCAGTCATAACACTTGAAGAGGCGCGACGTTGCAGCATCATCGGTGACAAAAGCGGCCGAGCACAGAGCGCAACGCAGATGCTCTAAATTGTCACCCAGCGACTCATGTCTCAGGAGCTCGTCCAAGAAAAAGGCCTTCATTGGGCGCCACAGAGACGCAGAATCCCGCTGTATCGCCAAAAATAAATTGTTAGGCCATGACCCCCATTCACCCAACGACCCTCCACCGTGCTCATGTACCCTTTGCGTTTCCCCAGACCCATCGGCGGATCCACTGACAGTACCTCCTCCTCCTCCATATCAGTTTGCATGTCAGGAACCGGCACCCAAGCTGCCAGTGGATCGATCAAATTTGTTGGCTCCAGCCGGCGCCTTTTCTGCACGGACACTGAGAAGTTTCTTCATGTCGACTCTCCTCCTGTTCAGAGCAACGTAGATACCGCGGTCCGCGACCAGATAAGAATCGAATTGGAACTCCTCAGTGTGGACATCGTCGCACGAGGTTCTTGCGCGGGGTTCTACCACGCCGATTCATGGTAAAAGGAAAATATGCCAGGGGCAAGGTCCAGCCGATAGTTCACCCATTTTGAATCCTCGGATCACCCATTTTTGATCGAACCATTTAGAGGCCACCAGGGCGTGCACCAAAGCATGAAGAATTGATCAGAATGGATTCTGTGTTCGGGCTGTGACAACCGGATTTTCATCATGTGCCACTCGCTACTGGACTCGCCATCCGAAACGGGTACCGCACTGGCAGGGTGCCTGGAACTGACACGTGCCACTCAACACAGTCATCCGAACAAGGCCAACAACTGGACTACCAACTGGACTACAACTCGATGACTTAGGCTATGTTTAAATACTACTCCTGGACCTAGATCTCCATTGCAAAGGTAAGCCCGTCCCATGAATAATCAACCAAACTACTATCGCTGTGGCCCGGATATTTGTGTTCAATTGCTGCCTCCTCCGTGTAGTGGCGAAACGGCGCTGAGGCTACTGGCGTAACGCAATTGGGGCAGGTCCATTTCTGCTTGAACCAGAGTCGAATACATGCGTAGCAATGGCTGTGCCTGCAACGATATCTAGAAAGCAAGAGTCAGTAGTGTCACTTGAGGTAGCTCAGCACACATACGACACAGGATGACTTTTGACAAAGTGGCAGATACTGCACTCATGGTGTTTTTCCAGGGCTGTGGTATCTGCCGGTTGCGTCCCATTCAAGTAGAGATCCTCGCGACGCAGGGGAGGATCGCGCACGATGTGTGAACCCACCCTCATCAAGCTGCAGTAGCGGTTCCGAGTACCGAGGGGTTGGTGCTGCCCATTCCGTCGCTCAGATGCCAGACTTGCCTCAAGTGCGAGTGAGGGCCACCGACGTGAGATCGATGGGCCAGCTTATGCTCGTAACACTTCCAGTTGACGCGCCGTCATTCTGGCACTCGTAATGTCAGTGGCCGTTGCAGGTGGGTTCCTGTTGATCATCGCATCGATTTCTTCAGCGTCTGCTCGCATGGCATTTAATTGGTGTATTGTCGTAGCTAATGTCCGTTCAGATCAGAGGAAAGGATCGAGAATGATCCGCTTACGAGGACTGTCTGGGACGAGTATCGGTTGCTGAAGGCAGTAGGGGTTGGAAACCCTTGGTTTGTCGCGCTGACACAATTCCGTAAGATTGTCTTCTTATACACAAGAAAGAACACACTTACGAGGGCTGTCTGGGACAATTGTTCGATAAACTGTGGGTCCTTGCACTAACACAGTTCAATCAGGTGTTTCATACCTCCTCAAGAAAATCAGACGCTTACGTTGGCCGTCCGGTATGAAGGTTGAAGGTGGGCCTCGATAGATCCCAGCTCGTCGAGCTGAGGATAGATGCTAGTCGTCGTACCGGTTGACTGCAAGGGGGAAAATACTTACGAGGACTGTCTGTGATGACGAAGGGGTTGTGAGCCGAGCCTGAGGTTCCGAGGGGGAACACCGCTCTGCCCACAGCTTGGTCGGGCGCTTTGCGTTTTCGACTGCGCGCTGTATAAATTGTCAGTGAGCATTGCATCCTAAAATCTGCAGTGATGCTGGGACTTACGGGGCATGTCAACCAGGTGCGGGGTTATTTTCCGAGCTTGGTGTGTCTGAGACATGACCCTGAATTGCAGGGCAATGGGGGGGGGAGGGGGGGGGGGGGGGCGGGAGTGGGTAATTTTTCATGCTCTGCAAGTTTTCCACTTAAGCCCAGACATCCACCAGGTCTCAAACTCTTCATATAGCCTCATAACGGCTTGTTCCATGCCAATTAGCCCAATATCAACCTCGATAAATTCACAATCTCAGGAGATTTTGCGTGCCAAGTCGGACTTCCGCAGCACCGATCATCGAGCAAATCTCAAGGTATCTCAAGCCTCGGTCTCAATTGGTGCACCAGCGTAGCGCGCCTGTTCCTATCCTTCTCTCAAAAATCCCCCAAAAAAAACAAAAAATTGCCCTCCGCCTTCACGTTGTCTACTGCCATTGCATGAGCAAATTGTATTCCTGTTATCTCTTGTCCAGCCATCCGACATCACTGGCCATCTTGTTTGGCGCCTGGGACCAAGTAGGTGTTTCCTTTCTGGTTTCCATGGAAACTCTCCATGTTGGCGAACTATGCAAGATCGACTGACCTTCTGATGGCCTATACTATCGTTCCCACGGACCGCCACGCCTCGCCCTAACTCTCCATGCAAGATCCGATATCATTCGACGCGCTACGTGAATACTACCATGGAAACCATCAGCACACGAGTGACTCGGCTTGTTCCGCCTTCACCTTTCCTTCACATGCTAACTCTCCAAATGACGCCAGATTAGGAACACCAAGATTTTATTCCCCATTAGAACGGCAAGTCCATCCCTCACAATTTCGCCTCCCTGAATGCCCTGTCAGCGTGTGTTTAGATACCCTGATTGAGTTGGGATCCACTCGCCGTTTTGCCCGGGAACGATCAGTCTCTAACGCTAGCTTGTGCGACGGGAGAACAAGGGGCTGTGGGGATAGACACCGACCAGGCACGCTCAACACCCTCGCCATCGGCCCCGCCCACCTTTTGTGCATGCGGGCAGCTCTGCACATGGGACCCGCCAGATTGCGGTGTTGCTGGAACCCAGCGATACCCCATATCGTAGCTGAAACTATTGCTGACCAGGTTAGTGCTTTCCAGAACCAACACCTAGCCGGAGGTTCTCACAAATGATACAGTGCTATGCCTGATCCACGGCGGAAGTCTGCTCTACTGCCGTAGAGGTTGAACCACAGTCCAACGGTCAGATGCGGCAATCCTGAATCGTAACTGATGCTGATGAACCATCGATTAGCTTGACCAACAATTGACCACCTCTCACTCACCCCAGCAGAAAGGGAAGCGGAGCCAGTATTTCGTCGTCAGCTTTGCCCTGCGGCCATTTTGCGAGTTTGTGAGCTCATTTTTGTCTGTTGTGGGTGAATCCATCCTAATTTTGGAATGCAGATTGTGGTTCTTTTATGCCTTTCACCATGATCACAGAATATTACCCCACCTGGAAAACTCATGGCCCGCTCTTTCGGTCCAGATTAATCAGAGCTAGATGTGGCGTGTTTCGCGATATCTCGCAACGTTGCCTAACGTTGCGCGTAAATCCCTGATTTTCGGATGTGAACATCTAAGGGACCCAAATGATCCTACAGGTACTCCTTTTACTCGAGAGACCGAAAACGTCGCTGTTTTCACAAGTAGTACCCCCAAAAATCGGACGAGTTGCCCATCCAGTTTCCCCCATGCACACCATCAAGTTCTACAGGACGACTGGCGCCCCGCCATTGCCACTCCTCGCTGTGGCTGCTCCTCAGCTGGTCTTGCATTCGCGCGCGATGCCCCCTGGTCCACCCATCCGCAGCGATCAGAGATACTTGCTGTCAGAGCTCCTTGAGCACGCCAATCTTGTCGCCATCCACCGCGAGTCTCAAGATCCTCTTTATCGTGGAGAGGTGAACCTTTTAACAGTGGACAAAGACAAACCATACTCAGCCCCCATTTAATTGCGTAGGAACTCGGGTTCTTCAAGTCGGGCAAGGTGACGTCTCGGACAACGTCTCGACAGCGAAATGGAAGACGGTAGTGGAGAGGTGGGCTTTTTAAAATAAAATGAGGCAAAGACATACTCACCCACTGATTTAATTGCACAGGAACCCACCGATGGCGACATCTCGGACAGGGATATCGAAGACAGTATTTTCGCATCGGACACGGACACCGAATCGGCACTCGGCTCGGACAGCGAGATGGAACACGGTTGTGGAGGGGTGGGCCTTTCAACATGACCCAAAGACCAAGAATACTCACCGATTTAATTGTGCAGGAATCTCCGGATGGCGACGTCTCGGACAACGGTCCTGAAGAGGTGAGATTTTTAACATGAGACAGAGACAAAGCATACTCACCTACCGACTTACGCAGGAACCCGAAACAGTATTTTGCATTGGACACGGATGCCGAATCAGCACTGACCAGTCTTCCTTCCACCCGCGCTACATCGCCGGCAGAAATGCTGGACAATCCTGTGACACCCCCGGCGACCTCTCATCACCTACGCCAGACGTGACAGAGAACACTACTTTGCCGAGCGCATGGCCCGGGAGCAAGAGTACGCGGCCGCAAGCAAGAGCGCGCAGCCCGGGAGCAATTGGAGACACTTCGCCAGCTTGGAGGTGAAGAGGCCGCCGCTCGCCGTCCCTCCTCCCCTCGTCGCTCGCTTTGCCTCCGACCATTCCGACCAGAGTCCGCCCGCAAGCTAGTGCGGGACGAAGGGCACACCATCCATGCTCTTGTGAACAGGTGTGTGCCTTGTCCCGCTCTGGTTTTTCACTCACTGACGTTCCCTGAACAGCCGCCCCCGCCCCCTTGTCGACCATGCCGGATAGGTTATAGCTGTGGTCACAGAGGGCCCCACAGCTGAAGCAGCCTGGTTCGAGGGGGTCGTCCGGAAAGCGACGCGCGATATCGCCCGCGTACACCGTCGCAGTCCCATGCAACCGAACGGCATCGTCAAACACCATCTCCTTTGGCCTCAGTTTTAGTAGACAAGGATATCTGGAGCATCCGGTGACGCGTTAATCTTCTAGTATCTACCATTAGCTGACTCGGATTTTAGGCCCCTCACTGGTTTCGAGAAAACATGCTGTTGATCCTCGTGAGATCAGGGCGATCAAGAACAATCAGTCCTTGCAAATTATCTCGGAGTACCAAAACCGTAAGGAGATTAGATATTCTGGATTAATCCTCAGTGCTAACGCTTCCCACAAACAGACTTGTACCAACAATTCGCACCCAGGGGTTATGCAGCTGTCTCCACTCGAATGACCGAGCTGATGGAGCGACGCATCGCCTTCCCCGCGTTTGAGCATTCAGTTTTCACCACCTGCGACATCATTTTCAACAACACCTTCTCTTCGCGGATCAACTACGAGACGGCGTTTCGACACGATGGAGGCGTTTACCGCCATGGGCTCATACGATCACACGAAGGGAGGCCACATCGTCTGCTGGGACGACCATACCATGATAGAACTGCGCCCCGGGAGCACGGTGCTCCTGGCGGGTTGCAAACGGTTCTCATTCACGGCCACCGGGCCCGGTGAGACTCAGTTCCTGTTCCGCCAATATTGTGATGCCTCCATCATGCGTTGGTTACAAAAGAGGGCATTCTGACGGGGAATTCGAGCAGTTGCAGGAGAGCGCACAGATCGCAATGTGGGAAGAGGCTCGCGCTAAGGGACGCGCTGCGCTCGGGATGTTCTCGCGGCTCCAGGACCTTTTCGCACTGAGTTAGTTACTGCTTGGCTTGTATGTAAGGCGCATGAAAATCCCCTCCCCGGCTTTGCCGCATTACCAATGTTAAAATGTTCAAATGCTAAGATCAGATGGCTGTTGTCATAGAGAACAGGCCGACGCAACACATTTAAAAAAAAGGAATTGTACAGGTAGACTAAGACAGAACTATACTAAGTGCGGGATGTAGGAGGCATTAAATGTGGGACGTAGCAAGCAGGCAGCGGGGTTCGACCAATGATACCGTCATTCTCCTCCGGGTGATAACCATGCCCATACGGCAGATCTCGAATATCCCAGGTTTGACCGGCGCGATTGGCAGCACCCTGTCGTGTGCGTTGTCGGCGCGCCTTGAGATACAGGCGATAGGCGTCTGGGCCATATCGAGCCTTGTATAACCTAGTCACAGAGGAGTCAGAGTCGTGCGCGCTATCGAGAGAGAGACAGGGTGAACGTACGCGATTCGGCGGCGCTCCTCACCCAATCGAAGGTCGTTGCGGTGCCTGATTTGGTGGAACATCAGTGTCGACTCGACTAGGTGTGTGGTGATAGATTTGTGCGCACGCACTTCTCGTGGTACGTAGCCTGGTACGCCTTTGTGCGTTCCGCAGCTATTTGCTGTTCTTCCAGAGGACGGGATTTGAGCTCAGCACGCTTGCTGAAATAGGTACCTATTAGTGAGGATGGGATATGGCAGACACCACATACCGCGCCATGCGCAATCGTGCCTTCTCGTTCCGCTCCGCGCGTCTCTGAGCCCTGAAAGAGATAATGAGTGTGGGTATGGGTATGACCAGGGAATAGCCGCCCACTTGAGCTCGTGCGAGGTGGACCCGGTAGCATGTATAGCAGTCATCGGGGGCGGGCTGATGGTCATGGTATGGGAGCAAGATTGGCGAATCAACAAACACGATAAGCGAGATGTCACGCTCGTCGACCCGCTTATTGTGAGATAGGGGTGGTTTTAAAAAGCTGGAGGTACACACAGCACTCGTAACAACATGAATATATGGTCAATGATAGTGACTTGGACGTACCGCACGCTCCCGTGCAAGTTCAATCAGCTTCATTCGAGTCCGGGGTGGACGAATTCAAGGCATTGCGGGAATATGGCGAGTTCGCAGGCCGGTTGAAGGGATGCGGCGATTGCCATACTGCGGGTAGAAACTAAGTGTCAAGAAACTGCAGGTTTCTAAGTGGGGATAATCGTTACCGTATGAGAATCAAATGGATCCTTAGAGAGCCCAGACGGAAGACATATCTCAGAGACAGGTGTGTGGTTGTTGTGGCGAGTTCGCAGTGTTGTCGGCCGAATACCTAGAAAAGCTGATGAAATGATGATTATCGTGAGGAGAGAGATTTATTACGATGTACAAGTCCCGCGTTTTCAACTGCAACCAGTTCGACTTGAGCTAGGGTGGACGTGGATTCAAGGCATTGTGTAAATATGGCGAGTTTGCATGCCGGTTGAGGGGATGCGAGAATTACCCTGATTTCCAGTGCGATTGCGTGGTCGGGAACAATGCGTCCGTTCGGAGGAGAAAAGGGTTTTTATATTCAAATGAAACAGACCATTTGGAGGCCCTGACAAAAGACATACCGCAGAAACGGGTGCGAGGTTGTTGTGGCGAGTTCGCAGTGTTGTCGGCCGAATATCTCGGGATGTGAGGGCCAGTGTTGCGTCAGGTAAGGCCAGGGAGAGTGGTAAGACACTCTGCAACGGTTATATAACAGAATTAGAGCGTTCGAGGTTTTTGGAGCTGAAAATTGTACCGAAGAGATGTTGAGTGCAGTATTGGAACTTGAACCATGTTCGAAATCGTGATCTGTGACAAGTTCGCAGTGTGATCAGCGAGATAAAATGCGCATAAATCGAGCAAAAACACCATCTCATGAAAACACCCCAAAAGTTTCTATTATATTTCCCTGATTGCTTGCTGGTCGGGAGGCCCGGGCAATGCGACACACGAAGCCCAAAATGAAAAATCGGCAAGTGCCGGCATGGTGAGTTCGCAACCTCATAGTTGTCGAAAGCGCATATTCACTAAGGCAGGGGATATAATTGTCTCGGCAAACGAATATTTTAGAGTCTGATACGTAGATAGTACACAGTTAGATGACTACACAGATGATATGTATCGAGGAGGTAAACTTTCGGTCTCACCCCGCTGGAGCGCTGCTGCATACCTCTCAAGCGCCGAGGCTTTCCCAACAACGCGCTCGTGCTGGAATTGCTGACACCGAGTGTATTGAGTTGGCATTCGAGGCTAGCAAGGGGTCATGAGTGTGGTGGAAATGGGGTTTGGGATGAGGATGTACGCACTGGGACCGATAGACCCCGGGAGCGATTCCTCGATACACAACATACCAAGTGTCATCGTCCGCTTCGGAGCTATTGAGCGAATTGACAGTGTCCGTGTCCGTGATGGGTAGGGGCAGGGCAGCGGCAGCGATAGGTTGCCTACTGGCATCGTTAAAGCGAGCGAGTCCACAATCGTCGGTGGGCGTAGTCGAAGGCGGCGTGTGCAGCGGAGAGCGACGGGTAGCCACGGAAAATGCAATTGGGCACCCCGCGGACGAGAGCTTCGGTTTGAGGCCTGTGTGTGGTGTGAGACAGCGCAGAAGGCATGCTGGGGGGTTGAATGTTTTCACCATGTGCGAAATAACCCCGCACCGGAGTCCCGAGGAAAACTACATACGGCCACAGCGGGGGTTTTGGTTTTCTTTTTGCGAGGGGAGGGGGATGCCAGTACGTGCGCACCAGGGACGCCTTGAGTGGGCAGCCCCGGCTGTCGACCTGTGGGTGGGCGTAGAATGAATCAACAAGTAAAAATGTGAAGCGGGGGGGCTACATACCATTCTGTAGTGTCGCCTTGAGAGGTGGGTGTCCGATAATGATATGTGATCCGGGTGGGAGTGGCTGGCAGAAGTGCTCGGGAGTCCTGATGCCGTCGGGCAGTGGAGAACGAAGTGGCCGGAGGAGTAAGGAGGGGGCGCAGCTGAGGGAGGGGAGGGGCTGCAAGAGGGGGAGGGCGAGGGTAGGGGAGGGCGAGATGGGGAGAAGCGAGTACAGGCGTCTTGGAGCTCGAGCTCGCCGAGAATCCTCGCGATTTCGGCGTCATCCGCCAGTGTCTTCGTCGCGGGTGGGCACTGTATGCATGGATGGGTGAGAAATGAGAGGCGACACCTGACCGCATGAGGTTTTTGGCTGAGCGATCAATCGGATGGTACCCTCAACTGATGACTGCATGCATCAATTACGGTGGTATTGTGAGGCGATGCAGTATCCCCATCACCGATCAACCGATGACTGCATCCATCAATTACAGCCGAGCAGCCGACCTTCTCTCTGTTTCTGGCCGACATTTCTCTATTTCTGGCCGACAATTCTCTCTTTTTCCATTCTTCCCCAGAGTTGCGCAGCTTGTCTGCAGCACTCGTCTTCTCTTTCCGCAGCACTCTTAGCTGGCGCAGTCTCTCTTTTTCTCTTTTCAAGTCGGCACTGCAGACTCAGCCTGACTTGTTTTCGACAACCACCACCAACTACTATGCCCAAAGCCAAAGCCCAACCCATCGTCCTTCCCCCCGGCACGCGCACCCCATACAAACACACCGTCATGCTCAAGGCGCGAAACTGGTATTTGAGTCCCAATGGACTGCTGACCCGTTCAATGTGAGTGTTTTCTTGTCGTCTCGCCATGGGAATCAATGAAAAATAGCAAAAACGCGCTGGACGGACACCCAGTATGAGCTCAAAACAGCGTGATCGCCGCATTCTATTTGCCCCGACTCTGACCGCTGCGACGGGGTTCCTGCATGAATGCCCTGGCTTTGGCCCGGCGTTTCTTCAACAGCACGATGGCTCGTTCGTTCGCAACCCCGAGGTGAACATATATTTCCGTGGTCGACTGGTGCCTCGGCAGCGTGTACACCAGCATGTACGTCTTTCTTTTTGTTGCAGTTAGGTATCTGGGGCTTACTTTTGGCGGCCAGTGCTGACGCAGAGGCAGCCTGGATGCAGTATGGGCGGGGCGGGAACATTCATGCTAAGGTGGGAAGCTACTGGAGCGCAATGGAAGCCAGTTTTCGACCCTCCTTAGGGGGAAGGTGCGCGTCTTACAGCTTTTCTCCATTTCCTGATAGCTAATTTTCTAGTAGCTCCGCATCTCGGTCTGGTTTGTCTCATGCACGTCGCCCCGCCCAAGACTACGTTTTTGTTTTCGTCCGCACGACGCCTGGTTCTGACTCGCTATTCTTGCTGCACTGACACGCGAAAACAATCTTTTGCTGACATCACGGACACCGACGCCCGAGATGAACGCGCTGGCGTTCCACCATAAACTTGTAGAAATACACTGTACAGGCTATACACTGCAACCCGTCGCTCATTGTAGTCAATTGCGATACTCTACTTACGTGCTTTGTGAATGTATTCCGTTGCAGATATATAAGTGATGAAGTTTCCGCATTTAGCAGTGTAAAGCACTTAGTACTTGGCGAAAAAGATGAGGTTTCTGCATTTGGCAGCGTAAAGATCTGACATCGGATAAACATAGATCTCTGGCGATCGTTAAGATTCTTAATGGGGTAGAGATTATCGCAACCAGATGGGGAGACGAGAGCATGATATTCTGCAGTACACGAGAACAATGTGCGCAACTAATTTACAAGCCTCGGCAAAAATCAGAACCGTCATCCGAGCACGCTAGAATCAAGATCAGCCTCGCGCCCAACACACATGAGAGAGAAAAAACTGACCGGAATTCAAGACAACACCTGAACAAGATTGTACGTTAGCATCTCGTTGAAGGCCGCCAATGCGAGCGCCTGCGTCTTGTAGCTCTTCATCGAGCTGCGGGAGACACCGACGACAGCGGCCATGGCGAGGGCGTTGTTGATAGTAAGCCCGACGTGCTTGCCGCGTGTGACGCAATACCACAAAGGCTCCTCGCCTTCGGCAACGGGAGGTTCCGCAATGGCGACGAGAGGACCTGTGGGGGACGACCAGATACAGTGCACCAGCCACCCAGGGACCGTGGGTTTGGAAGCCAGCCGCCGCTGCAGTCCCGGGGGCGGCCAGCAGTGACGGCAGCAGGCGAAGCAGCGGCGCCTCCCTGGGTAGAAGCTTTGAAAAGCCGGTATTTAGTCGAAATGAACAGAATGAGGATGGAAATCTCGTACCTTGAGCGCGAGTGCCCATGGCCAAAACCAGGTGGTGGAGAACGGCGGTGGCAGGTTGAGCTGCAAGAAGAGAGAGAGACGTTAGCGGGGGCGCGATGGAGAGAATAAGTACTTACTGTTGGTGCCGGAGGCAGCGACTGCTACCGGAGCAGAGGAGGAAGCCTCCGCTCCGGGAGCAACGGGGGGGAAAGAAGTCATGATAGTTGGGGTCTGAGTCGTGAAATACGTGCGGGCAGGGTTTTATAGGCCTGCGAGGTTCGTACTCCGCCGTGATGGTGACTCTATGGGGGAAGATGGAGACTTAGATTGGGCTAACTTAGATTGGGGCGAGTTGCTGATGTGATTATAGAAAGGTGGACTAACCGGGGGAAACCAACTGCGAGGGTCATGCATACATATCTTTGTCTTCTCCCATACGAAAAATCCCCCGCCCGCAGAAAGATTGGACGGTGAGCTGGAGAAACCGCAGAGGAACTCGAGGGCTGACAACAGGAATCCAGATTTGAGATATGGGCCAGCGCAAGAAAGAGAAACAGAAAGACCGCGGGTCGCCAAAGAGGACCGCCAGAATAATCGCCTTTGGGCAGACGGAGCCAGGGAAAAAATACTGAAACCCACATCCCGGGTTTATACCGAGGCTATGGACCAAGGGTGGGCGGCGGAGCGCAGATATTGGAAGAAGGTGTGCAATGAGTATCATGCTCGGGTTAGCTGGAGGCTTGCAGACCATGAGGAACCAGACGATATCGGATCCTGGGGCCCTGGAGACGCGCTGCCTGTAGAGACCCTATCGACGGAGGAGGAGGCGCAAAGCGCGGCCGAGTGAAGATACTAAATTTGGTGTGTTATGTGACGCTGTGACTGTTCGCGTTCATCTGTCATCCTCAGCGTATTCGACGATGGTTCAAGTACCGCATTAAACGGATTCGCAAGACCGGGAGTGGGACCGACCCGACCAAGGATCCCTTCGCTCTACTTCTGGCGCAACTCTGTGGACTCACTTCGCCGGGAAAAGCTCGTCAAGCCTTTCAGCAGTATATGCATGAGATGTATGACACCGAGATCGCCCCAGCCGTCACTCAGAAGTGGGCTGATGGTGAGAGCGCTCGAGCAGCTGCTGGACAAGCCAAGAAGCCCTTAAAAGCTGGATTTCGCGCTGAGGTCTCACGCCAGATGTTTGCAGCACTGTCAAAGACAGACCAGGAGGCCTTCGGCGCACGGGCGAAACAGGAGGCGAAGGAGAGAAGGGAAGCGTACGAGCTGGCGTTGAAGAATGGGCCGTCGCAGAAGCCTGAAGATCGCCAAAGGTAAGGATTTGTTTATCGTATAAATTTCATTAATCAGGTAATCGGAGCAGGTGTATTGACCGCATTTCCGAATTCATGGGTCCAATCCTGCGGGGAGTATACAACTATACAGGCTGCCATGCCAACCGTCATCATAGGAGGCCCAATGCCCAAGTACGGCGGCGAATTGCGGACTGTCCAGTAAGTGTTCTTGAAAATGAAAGATCCATGGAGAAGCCTAACACAGAATCCAGCGTCTCTTACGGGGTGAAACCGAACGGCGGCGGCGGACCACTGGGCCCAGTGGGACAAGACCAGGTTCGCGTCCAACGTGTCCGGGTACATGATTGAATATTGAGGACTGCATATTGTATGTATACGATTGGGAGGAATAATATGACACTGATACTACCTACAGCTCAGGAGGATTGTGCAAATGCGGCACTGGGTGGCCAGACGTCTGTGCGCCTGGAGCTGCAAACGGGGTCGCCGTGGACGATGACAGTGACCGCGACTCGGTGTTCCCATCTGACGACGAGACCGACGACCAGGAGGACGACCAGGACGAGGAGGAGGAGGAGGAGGTGGGGCGCTCTCGTAAGAAAAGGAGAGTCGCGACGCAGAAGACTGGGGCAGCAGATGGAGGGGCGTCGTCAAGGAGAGAGGCGTTGTCAAGGCGCGGGGGGGGCGTCGTCGAGCGGGGGCCATGGCGGCGCCGAGGAGCAGGAGGAGCAGGAGGAGCAGGGGGAGCAGGGGGAGCAGGGGGAGCAGGAGGAGCAGGAGGAGCAGATGGAGCAGGAGGAGGAGGAGGAGCAGGAGGAGCCGACAATGGAGCAGGTGATCGCCGCGGCGGAAAAGAAGGTGTTGGCGGCAGAGAGAAAGGAGGCGATGGCAGAGCTGGCTGCAAAGAAGGCCGAGCTGGCCCACGAGAAAGCACGCGAGCGTGCCGGTGACGACGAGGAGGACGAGGGACTCATCCAAGCGGCGGCGACGGCGCACGACACTCGGCTCGAATACGCCCGAGCCTACAAAGGCTCGCGGGCTTGCGCGCATCGCGAGAAACCAAGCACGGCTCGCCAGTCTGAACGTGGTCGGCGACATGGAGGCGCTGCTGGATCCGCTGACTGCAAAAAAGTCGGCCAAGAAGGCACAGAAAAGGAAGCCAGACGCACCGCCGGCCGATACGCCAGCGCCGCGGAGATCGCGACGCTCCAACCCCGCCGATACAGCACCTACCACCCACGACACCCGACAACGAGCCCCTCGACCAGACGCCGGACGACGCGCCAGCCCCGCGGAGGTCGCGACACTCGAATCCCGGGTATACGGTGCCTACACCTACGACGACATCCGACAACGAGCCCCTTCCCGAGCAGATGCGTACCACTGCGACACCCGACCCCCCAACCACAGCCTCAGCGACACCACCTGTCGTGAACAGCGAGTCCCCTAAACCAGATCCCTGAGGGGCGCAGCAGTCTGCGTGCTCCGCAGGAGGGCCAGCTGCTCCCCATCGGTCAAGACCCCGCCGTGGAGCGTGCGAGACAAGCTGGGGAGGCGCTAGGGGCTGCGGATTTGCTGGCGTGCCCGGCGTCGGCACCCGCGTGGTTCGTGGATGCGCGTGGCGATATCACGAGGGAAGGCCTGGGTCCCCACTATAACGCGGTCATCGCGGCGTGGACTCGGATGGAGCAGGCCTCGCGATTCGAGCAAGGTCCCACAAATTTAACCAGTATAGGGCGCCCGAAACAGGTCGGGGCTTGGATCACTAATGCGCGCGGCAAGCGCGGAACTACGCCAGCGGTGCCAGATCCAGCGACATACGCGGTGGAGTGGCAGGGGTGGTGGGACTCGTTACAGCCAGAGTGGAGACGGAAAGAGGGGGATGGAAGGTGGTCAGTGACGGAAGGATACGGAGAGGGAGGGCGGGAGTGGGGCTTGCTTTACCACTGGGGCGTTAACGGAGTACTGAGTGTCGTCGCATCCCCTTATTTCTGGGGATGCGCCGTCCGTGGCGGTGACCCCGTTTTGGAAGCCAGCTGGGAGGCTGCAGTAGGAGACGTGGGTTGGATGTTGGAGGGTATGGCGACCTACTACGAAAAATTTAACAAGAGGTTTTGAATATATTGTGGTCTTCTTTTGTCTGGGTGTTTCTTCAAGTTTGTGAGTGGAGGCGGAAATGGACTTGTAAAAATTTGAAAAAGACTGAGTGCGACTACTGCAATAAAAAGAGTGCCACTGTTTGGAGCAGTGGTACCCTTCTCCAAGGACCGCGGCGGGATTCGAACCCACAGACTCCCAAGTGCAGCGCCGGAACTCTGCAATGGTAGCAGTTTCCTCTAGACCAACGCAGTCGTCTATATTTGGAAGGGCAAAGGCCACCAGGTTGAGAACGAGTAAACTTTCAAAGCAAATTACTGCAAAAGTTTTATATATGCCCGATTACAGCAAAAAAAGAAAAGAGGGCAGAGGTCGACAAACACGTCGATGTGGGCGGGGACAAGCAGGAAGAGATCTTGGGAGGTCTTGATGTCGAGTCGGAGAAAGCCTGGTTGACCATCTAGATTAGATTGCTGTGCTACTACAATCTAATCGAGGTGTGATGCGAGGACTACGCTAAGTCATCCTCTCTTGCCTTCCACTCGCGCAGCTCGTAAGCTCGGGGCCGGAGCTCGTAGATAATTTATTTGGCTGTACCTGGGGGAAATTTTAATTGGAGCTGGCGAGATTGAGGACAGAAGAAGAATATTAAGTATGTAGTAGGACCTGGAGGAGGAGGAGCGGAGGGGCGGGACCGGGTAACAGCGTGGGAACAAATTTGTATGATGCCACAAAGGCCAGGAGGGATGACGCGGGTGCTAATAGCGAGCGGGGTGGGCGGGGTGCTGATCGCGGGTGCTGGTGGCGCGCAGTGCTGATGGCGCGTGTACTGATGGCGGGCGGTGGTTGTGATGACGGGTGCTGATGGCGGCAGGGAGGCACGGCTGGGACCATGGGAGTAGGAAGCGGCAACTACCGGACAGCAATTTTCAACCGGATTGGGAACGGGGGTAACGAGCAAAAAAATAAGCGGGGAGCGATCAATTAATTAGAACTGGGTATCTATATGTATGGGGCTAACATACCGGTGGCAAATAGAGCAAAACCACCCCCTGCGAGCTGCCTAAATAGGAAAGGTGAGAGTGCATGGCTGTAGCCACCTGCTGGCTAGGTCCGTGGATTTAGGTTGTATTTTCCATGGCTACAGCCTTGTGCTTTAGTCTATATATTAGGGCTATGGCTCTGAACAGCTTTGTTGAAGTCTAGCAGTCGAATTGTGTTTGTTCCAAGCCCACTGGTCGCATACTACGGCCCGGACCCAAACTCACAAAGAGAAGCACTTACATCTTTGGAGGAATAGATTGTTGTAGTGGTGGTTTGTGGTTGTTTTGTGCAAGCACGAATCTAAGCTATTTCTAGTCGTATATCAAGTGCACTGTTTCACTGCATTCAATGGAAACCGGCAACTCTGGCAACCGAAAACACTCGTGACCAAACACGTCTCCCCTGGCGTCTCAACACAACACAACACATTGCCAACTCCCGTTCCTTTGACCCGTTTCCGTTGCTTAAGTGGATGTTGGAAACAAGTCAAAAGAAGTTCCTTGACTTATTATTCGGCTGCACGTTTCCCTTACAGTTTTCAGGGTGAGACTAGCCAATGGACGTTCTAATTCCTTAGAACATCCACCCGTTTCTCTGTGGTTCACCCAACAGCTACCAGGAACCAGTACTGTTGCATAGAAACAACAGTTTCAGCAATGAGCACGATCAGAAACACGCAAAATTACGTGTATCTAACCATGGCCCAATTACTGGCTTATCAACAATGATCTCAGGAACTAACTACCTGGAAGGTCAAACTCTTGGGTTTCAACAACTCCAGCTCTTGTCCCAACTTGAACCAACTTCGAGCTGTAAAAAATTTGCTACATGGATGTCAGCACAGAGCAGATTCCAGGTTCTGAGGTGATGAGGGCGACTGAAGCACGAAGAGTTCCAATGAATAAGCCTGGAGTTTAGACTAGAATAGTGTAAAGTACAGGAGAATAACTACAGCTTATATACTAAAGTCCCTAGGGGTTGTAAATTAAGGTACAGTGTCCAACGGCAACAGACAAGATTAATGCAGAGTAAATGAAGGGGTATATGAACGTAGAGGGGCGATCGGGAACCCGAAGGTCGGGAAACTGATCGTAACCGTTTGGGATTCTAAAACGGTATCCTGGTTTGATTGATCAGATAGTTGATCTGATCAATGATCGGGTTGTTCGGGTTCTGCAAGTAAAATGAAAAGACGGTTCATGACAATGGAAGCAAGGAGCCAGTACAATTAATTTCAACAGGAATCCAAGCCATTGTGACAATGGATTGCAAAAATGTCGTACAATGAGTGCGAGGGTGTTTCCAACATTGAGTTCGACTGTACAATTTTTCGAGCCCAGGAGCAGCAGAATCCATGGAGAACTGACTGAGTTATGGTTCTATCAAGTTTGAACATTGGACAGTACAGTGATTTCACATCAATTCAGCCATTTTGCACATTCAGTGTCAAATATTGCCATACACAGATCACAGATTGCCTTGTGGTTGGTTCCGACTGAAGATATAGTACATTGATCACTTCCAGTGAAATTTCTCAGCTGTTCCACACAATATAAATACCTTTGAGGCCACACAAAAAAAGTGTGTTTTTGCTCCTCTTGCACCCCCCCAGAACCCGGCCATTTCTGGATGTACTACCATATATTATAGGGCAATATTGATAGCCATGATAATAAACTATAACTTTTACCAATTGACCCTGGGCATCTAACCGCGTGTTGTGCTGCTGGAGCCCAATTCTCAACCCCCCAGAAGTGCACTTTGAAGCAAGCCCCTTCTGATGAAGGCTGTGTTGTATTTGCTTGGTTTTGATAGAAGGCTCAGCATTGCACGGCATCATCAGTGTGCCGAACTTTGCTTAAGAAGTTCAAGACTTTGTTTGGTTGAGCTTGGTTGCTGTGAGCACGTATGTGGAACATGTGATGTTGGTCACTTTGGCTATATGAAAACTTCATTCTTAAAGTAATGAAAAACTGTCAATTGTGCCAGAAACACACATAAACAGTCTACACACCAAGCCTGCCCTAAAGTCGCTGCCATCTAATATATCTATGGGTTTTGAAAAAAAAAAAAAAGGAATCCACATGTTGCATTCGATCCGGCAGCAGCTTCGTGGATTACATCAGCACTGAATTCATTAGATTGGTCTCTTAAAAAGACCTCAAAAATCTAATGAGTACAGCCACTATTTTCGTTCCACAGATAGACACACTGATTGTCTTTCAGCTCGCCAAAAATCCGGTGTCTGCAGATCAAAAGAACGAGTACATAAAGTACAGTATAGTAGCCATCAATGGATCATGCCCTCTCAATGGATCAAACAATTATTCCAACATACAGACTACCTTGAGACAGAATTCCTGTTATATGTAGCATTGCATACTGTATTTACATCCTCCGAAAAAAAAATTGAGTGTTCAGAGCTATTGAGACTACAGCTAGACACGATCTCAGTGCAATCAAGGTCTGATTCCGCATCAATCAACTTTCCTTTTCGTGCACTTTGCCTCAATGCATCATATAATCGTCCCAAAAAAAATTGAGACCAATACATGGCCATAAAAGCAAAATTTCTCTCCAGCGAAGCAAAAAAATTGGACCAAAGACGCGTCCGCCAGAAATCATACAACTCAAGACACGTGAAGAGCGTGACAATTGATCTGTTGACGCGCCTTCTTCGACCACTTATCCACATGGTGAACCGCGCCAAATCAGATCGCGTCAAGGCGCATGCCAGCAGCCGGCACACGGAACTGAACATTCACGCCGCTGTGCACGAGTACAAACACGAGCAATGCAAGCCTGTGCATCTCGGGAAACCAAAAAGCATTCGTGATATTGCAGATGCCCACAAGATCTCATACGGTACTCTAAACCGACATATACACGGTGGACACGGGAAGAGGGAGTCCAATCAAGATAAACAGAGCGTGTCACCTGTCCAAGAATGGCCCATTGTCCAATTCATTCTCGAATCTGCGGACCGAGGTTTCCCTCTCACACACGCCCAAATCATTGACGCTGCCAATGCCCTTCGGCAAACGGCGCTTGGGACCGACTGTGAGCCTGTAGGAAAGAAATGGGTTTTCAGATTTCTCGATAGGCATCATGACACCCTTCGTACCTTTTGGAGCAAAGCCCTCGACACCCAGCGCGCACGAAGCTTGAATCCTGAGGCTGTCAAGTCCTGGGTTGAGTTGGTGCAAAAATACATCGTCGACATGGGGGTCTCACCTGACAGGATATACGGAATGGACGAAAGCGGGTACCCCACGGGGTACACGGGGAAGGAGCGGGTTGTCGGTGCGCGTGGGACGAAGACCCAGCACAAACAGGGTGGTGCGAGCCGTCAAACCATCACTGCGTTGGTGACGATCCGCGGCGACGGCAAGATGGTGGTGCCGCCGATGATTATCTTCCCGGGCATCAATTTCCAGTCGGCGTGGAACACAGGCAACACTGTCAATGCGTTGTGAGTTCACCAAAAGCACTGTAGAGGCTGAATAACTCACCTGCGTGCACAGCATTGCAAAATCTACAAATGGGTGGACCAACGGCGAGCTTGGGTACCTGTGGCTCACAAAAGACTTTGACCCAGCCACCAAAGAAGCCGCCAACGGGCTGCCCCGTGCTCTCCTTCTCGATGGACACATCTCCCATTACTCCCAGAAATTCCTCGCCTTCGCGCGCGCGAACAACATCATCCTTCTGGGATATCCGCCGCACTGTACCCACGCGTTGCAGGGCCTCGATGTCGTGTGCTTTGCGAAGATGAAGTCGTGCTGGCAAGCGAGGATCGTAGCGTGGGAGGCGGCAAAGATGCGCGACGTGGCCAAGGCAGATTTCATGTCCGTGTGGGCCCCTGCATACAAGGAAGCCTTCGATGAGTCGACGGTCAAGGCTGCATTCGAAGTAACGGGAGTGGTACCTTTCAATCCCAACTTCGTCAGTGCTGAGAAGATGAAGCCGAGTCAGGCGACGTCCACTCGCGGCGAGTTTCCGCTCCCGCAGCCCAGCCCGGTCCGCGCGATCACCAATGCGATGCGCGTGCAGCCCCCAACGCGAATGGACTTGTCCCCGTCGAATTTGGTGACACCGCTGCCAAGCAGCCCATCGACTCCATCGTGCCGACACCACCACGAAGACGAAGACCTGGAAAATATTGATCCTGACCTATGGTCACCATGAAAGAAGATGCGGACACTGTACGCGCACCTTGGTCAAACCTCGACCGCAACCCTCCTTCTCAGCACCCCCAAACTCAAATCCTACGACACTGCCATCCTCCCTCCGGTTATCCAACACGTCCCGCGCGCTCTCGAGACTCCGAAATGGGCGCTATCGACGCCCGAAGAGCCGGAAGGGTCCTATAAAACTCGTGGTCGGCTTGAGGCTGAAGTCAAAGAGCTTCGACAGCAGCTTTCATTAGCGCACCAGAATGTATTGGTCCGGGACCACATGTTGGAGGAGGCGAATGCGACGATGGTGCTTCAGAACATGGGCCTGAACAAAATGAATGAGGCCCTTCATCAGCAGGAGGAAAAGGCGACAACTGACCGAGCAAAGCTCTTCAAGGGGAAGGCACAATGCCTCTCCTCGGACGAGTTCTATCAGCAAGTCTTGGAGATGGAGGAGGGTCGGGTGGCAAAAGAAGCTGGTAAAGAGGCAAAAAAAGCGGCCAGGGAGCGACGAAAGGAGCTGAAAGAGCGGCTGGAGAGGGAGTGGGCAGCGATGAAAGAGCGCCACGCTGCGGAAGTCGAAATCTGGTCAGCGGAGTGCTCCAAATTAGTGGCGGAGGGAGTGAAGAAGAAGGACTTGCCTCCCAAGCCAAAGCTGGGCAAGAAACCGACCGTTCCGGTCGTGGACGACGAGGACGATGACTTGGAAGACGAGGTGATGGATGACAGCAACATGTGACAGGTCTGATCCATTGAACGGAATTTGTGACATTTTGGACATCGCGCTCATTCCTCCTTTCTAAATACATTTTAATGTCATACATACTCCTATTTTGCGGTAGACCCACTCCATACACACTCTAATACCCTCCTAATTAATTTGAAAATTTATCCTGAAAGATTACATGTGTTATAAGCGAAACATCAAAGTAGTGATCCATTGACGGTTACTATACTGTACTCGTAATTTGACCATCCTAACATACCGGTGAAATTCTCATAAGGGGCTACCAAGATAAGGCATTTCCTTATATGGAGGGGTCCTTTTGCCATACAAAAAAATGTTTCATCTCAAATTTTGGATTTTGTTCAAACCTGTATTGGAGGGGCAGAAAACAGTATTCAGTAATTTTGAAGCAAAACTGTGACTCCGGCAGGATTCTGGTGGTTGAACAGATATTAATTCGGTGAACATTGTCACGATTCGATGCAAATCTTATCGTTCCAACACCTATCTAAGAGCGCAGCACAACAAGCACATACAGATAAGGCTTATCTGAGAGTGCAGTATAACAAGCACATACAGATGAGATAGTGGAAGTGTTATCAAGAACATTGATAAACCCTAGATCAAGAGATCAGGATAAGATCCTAGATAACAGATCAAGAGAAAGGCTTAACAATATGAAGCCCAGACGATATCCCGGATCACAGAAGAACACCAGGATGCAGAACGACACTGCTGTAAGCTAAACGACAGAAGCCATGAGGGTTAAGGCAATTAGGCCAAGACCCTACACGAACACTGATCAAGACTTTGGTCACGATTGAAGAAGCGTCAAGATGACAGATGCTTAGGAAGATATACATAGAAGGAAGCGTACCGACAGGATAACATGAGTACGGACGCATACCTGGATCAAGGCCTTTGATCACCAGTACGAACTCGGACCTGAGTTACAACAGACGAAGGCTGGACAACAAGAACCCCACACATATGTGGAAGGACATACGAAACACCATGAGTATATACACTTGGTTCCACGGATACAGGAGGAGTCCTCACAATACTCGACGAAGAACATCAACGATCAGATATAATAATTGTTTGGTCGAACACATGTTATATGCATGGGATATACAATTATACATGGATGATTGAGGAAGCCACCGAAGACTCGAGTTGACAATCGGTTGGTACGATCGAACAAGGAACACATGCTATATGCATGAACAGTTATATTTACATGGACACATGGTATACATTAGGCGGTTACTAATAGCCTTGTGGACTACAGCATGTTCTTGGTAAGAACACACGACACTTCATTTAGTTTATATATAGTAGCATAGCATTACTTACGAACATTTACCACGCTGAACCCTTATGCTCGGATCATAGTATTTACTCACACTTACTTATTAGGAAGGTATAGCTCCCGGTTGAACTTAACAATAGTTACAATGATTAGATACAACGAACAGTATATAGTTGTAGCCTAGTTGTAGATATTCTGTGCCTCTCCTAGTGTTTTATTCAACTTCATTGACGATACAGTTAATACCTTGCACTACCCAATCCCTTGTCATCATACCGACTTGTGGACACTTGGGTGTGTTGTCATTGTAACAAATATTGCCTATTGGAAAATTCTTTTGCATCTCACAATAATTACAGCTATTGTATTGCATCCTTACTTCTGGTGTTCTTGATGCAGCTTTTTGATAATCTTAGAGAAAAACAAGACATGCCTTTGCTTTGCTCTGGTGTTAGTGTTGGATGCCTGCATGTTTTGTTTACGATATGGAGTTTAAAGTGGCCAATATTCAAATGGGGGAGAGCTTTTAGATTCATACATACTTTCCTCTCATGTGAACACTCAGTAAACATATCCACCAAAAGCTCACTGTAAATCCACTTTTATAAATCTGTATATGCATTGCATAACCATTTCACCATCCACCTGCAGGATGGCAAAAAATCATGCTGGGGATAATAAGGACAAACAATTGATTGCCGTATCAGCCGTGGGAAACTCCTTCCCCATAGTGGAGGGTCCCAAAACCAGGGCCTTAAGAAACTTTCCAACTGTATATCTGGTTTCCAATTTCTGAAAGTTGATTCCCCCTTCCTTGAATCCAAAGACTAAACACCCTGAATTCAAGTCCTTCTCACGTAGTATTCCTGTATTCATCCTTCCTTCACATCGGAACCCACACCCTCACTCCCCACATATTTTCTTAGGACATAATAGGGGAGCTCAAAGTAACTCTTCGCCAGACACTTTTTCGCTTTTTTCGCCGGACACCTTTTGGTCAGGTGATTTCCTCGTGGCCTCAAAGTGTGACATCACGGTGATTCACACAGATGACTGTCGCTCCGAGCTTGGCCACCACCGTCAGCCACGACGTCAGGCAACGTCGGGCCTGTCCACTCAATGTCGGGAGAGGCGTTGAAGGTCATATTTTTGGCTCAGTTACCAAAAATATCCATTAATATGCAGCTGAAACCCCCATACTACTACCAGAAACGTTGAGTGCCATGAAAAACACACCAAAGTTTGGAGGGTTGACGTCGGCGGCGATGATGAGGACAACACATCGGATGCCATTGGTGATGAGGCATCTTTGATGTGACCATCCCAACAACAGTAACAAATCATCTGACTAAAAAGCGTCCGGCGAAAAGGCGAAAAAGCGTCCGGCAAAGTTTACTTTGAGCTCCCCTAATCAGCCCAATTTTCTGCAGTACTGCAAGACAAAAACTTGGGCCAAGGTCACATAACCAAAACTTCGAGGAAAGTGCTACGGTGGAGAGTGACGAAGAAGACAAGGATAAATCAGGGAGTGATTCAGGTTCTGATTCAGACTCAAGTTCCAGCCCAGATGGAGATTAAGACACATAGATAAATTATTTTACATGTCCTCATCTATAGATTTGAGTCCTGGAAATCATCATCCTCTGAGTCCGAATCAATTCCATGAAATTGGTGTCCTCCCTGAGGATGAATTTTGTTTGCTGCAAAGTCCATAAAGGAATGTAATTTGAACAGTTCATGGCATGCAATATGAAGCCGGGTGGATAGTCGTTGGTTCTCCTCCATAACTTGATCTCTAAACAGATAGGATTCTGCAAGAAGCTGTTGGAGACACTGATATTTGGCCAGAGTGGGCGGGTACATGAGTCTCAGTGGAGTTTAAGGGTGCTGAAAATAGCTGGAGATAAGTAAAGAATGAAATATTAATGTACACAATGCTTACCCGACACTTCTTCCTCTTTTATGCATGCAGAAGATGTGGAGACTGCTGTTGCCAATGTGCTCGCCATTGAACCTGAACAAGCGTGTTTTCCTCACGGGAAAATTGTTGGGAGGTATGGATGTGCCTGTATATTCATGGTGGAGAGCTTTTTCAACTTTAATAGTGTGGTCTGTGGACATAGGACACGTTGATACGCTGACGGCGCTGCTGAGTGCGAGCTGATATATAAAATACTGGGCATCCAACTCTGGGGACAGCGGCTGCAAGACAAATGTTGTGCGAGTGGGCTAACCCATTCTCAGGACTCATATGCGAGGTAGATGGTGTGAAGAGAGAGGTAAGGAGATGAGAGTACAATGGTGGTGTGCACGACGAGGGACGAGACGAAATCTAGACAGCGATGAACATACTGAGCAACGACAAAGGCTCAGATGCAAAATGGAGGCGAAAGTGATATATAAACGTGTTGTGTAGAAATAGAATACATGAACAGTATTTATAGTAAAAAGTGTAATATAAAATAAAAGGAGAAAGTTCCTTGAACCAGTGTAAATCCTCGGGAACTCTGTGAATTGATTTCATCTCGGGAATGGGGACGCTAGATGCCGGAAATGACAGAAGACCGATGTTTGAGGTCGGGAATGATGGGAACAGTGGGAAGCAGACCAGAATGATGGAATCAGTGCTCAGAAGGGAGCAGTGCTCATCAACATTGAAGACATGCAAGGTCTAGCATACTCTGTTACGTGATACCGTGATGCATCAGACACCTGTGATCAGAGTTATTGGACAACTAATTGTGTGACTATCTCATTGGCACGGGAATAGCACTTTGTGAATCATTTAGGCTAGAGCTTTCCCATCTCATCTGGTAAAATCCTGGTACTGTACTTTTTCATTCAAATCAACAGGGGGTACGTGACCCATTTTACCTATTCGATATTTCGGCAGCTACTGAAATTTTGCATGACAACTCGAAAATTTCGACATTGAAGAAAATTTCGTCTTTTTTGCACTTTTTGGGCGGTTTGGAGACCTGTGTGACTGCTGGGAGGTTCGACAGAGGCCCGAGTGATGTGTGACCTCAACCAAAAGCTCGTGATCGACAGGGGGGTGTGTGACATGTGACTACTGATTTGAAGAAAAAAGTACAGTATTTGGATACCATGAAGCTATCATATAGATACATGTTTGTGCCTATCACTGGTTGAGAGATTCAAGATTTTCAGCACAATTTATGGTGAAAAATGTTGTTTGTTTTTCAGACATTTTTCACTGAAAAAAGTGGTGAAAATTCAAATCTTTTTCACCTCTTTTGAGCTTCCTTGCGAATTTTTCACCTCAAACTCACAAAATGGTGAAAATGTTTTGAGATTTTCACTACCTTTTTCAGTGAAAAATGTCTGAAAAACAAACAACATTTTTCACCATAAATTGTGCTGAAAATCTTGAATCTCCCAACCAGTGTATTCAGATATTTTGTTGAAGGAAGGGGCATGCTCATATTCCTCATGTAAAATTGTTTCTCTCAGTGGCCGGTGATAAACTGTACCCTTTCAGGTGCAAAAGGCCAAAGGCTCCCTGGGGTGGAGTGACTTTTGTATCCTCATCTCTGAATCCCTGTTCATACTGTAGTATTACGACAAAGTCACCAGCACCAAAATTGTTCAGTTCATGGGTGGCTGTCACCCATCACCTGAACCTTTGGTGATTTTCTGGCCTAAAAAGGCAGAAAAAGCATCAAAAAAAATTTGGACCGGCTCTGCCGGATTACTATATAGTAATATCCCCGTGCTTGCCGAGCAATGAATATCAAGTTCAGTGAACAATTGAGTTGATGGGTGGCACTCCATGAACCTTTGGTCATAATACTACAGTAATCTGGAAAGTCCAAAATGAGAGTGTGATCAGGCTCTCTGGCAATTCTCTGTCAAATGGAGCCATCCACAACAAGTGGCTACACGCAATAAATCAATGTCTTCTCTATGACCCCTTCTTACAAATCATGCCAAATATGGCAAGCAGAACTCCATCAGCCCTGCTGTTGTCCTCTGCACCTGGAAGTCAACACTCCTAGAGGAGAATGAACTGCCAGAAATTTGGATCAAAGAGCCCCAGGTTTTAGTGGGTATTGAGCCCTATAATTCTTGCTCCCTCTCGCAGCACTCAGGCATAAGAGGAAGGAACAGATAGCTCGAATCCCACACTGTTGCAAACAGCTTCATGCATAATACATTTCCCTGGACGGTGTAGCATTACATCCCTGTACTTATCCTGGAGGGCTTACTGTCCTCTGTCCCTTCCCCAGTTGGAGGTTAATCCATTCTTAATTGTCCTCACTGATTCCGTAACACCAAAAAAAAAAAAAAAGGCGTAACATGGTGCTAATTCAACTGATCACAAGTGTACCAATCACAAAGCACAGAGACAGTAATAAATAAGTGTTCATGAAGATATATGGTGCAGGTACTCTTCTTTTGGAGTGCTACCAATAAATGGATGATAGGAATGGGCACAATGAATACCTTGAGCTACTCTCAACCCTCCATAGAGACGGGTTGACAGACCTGGTATTGGGGCACCCGGGCATTTATTCAAATCTGCTCGAGTTGCAACATACTATAATGTACTTCATTACATTACGACGTCATCTCACAAGGGCTAATGCTGGCCTGAGCAGTTAGCTAAAAGGGATATAATGTGTCACAAACCATTAGAAAGGCGCTGGACAACAATCCTGGTAAAGGGTTGACGTGGGAAGCCACTAATGGGCAATTGCGGAAAGTGCCTTACCATCCTGGAAACAGATTGGGGCTACTGCACATCCCTGAATAAGGGTGTATTACGAGGGATTATCCTTCTGAACCAGAGGGATCATTGTTGGGCATCATCTGACGTCTTCAGAACTGCCAAGAGAAGGCTGGACTTGGTCGATCTACCAATTGACTAAGAAACCATACTCGGGTACTGGGGAGCGGCGGCTATCACTGTTTTCAGACAAATCCCTGTAACGGTTCAAAGCGGAACCAATTGGTTGGATGGTTACCAAGGAGGGTAATGGAGCGCTGACGAGGAGGTCAGCTAAAAATTGACATATCAACAATATCCCATCACGATCGTTCTAAGCGATGTAGATCTTGACTCATTGTTAAGCTCGGCTCATTGATGTTTCTTATAAATCTCTCTCAATTTTACTAATCACTTGATATCTGACAGGAGTTCATTGGCTAGCTGCCATACCACTAGTCATATACTCTGAACCCTGCTGCATGTTGTATCTGTCTCGTTTATATTTAGAATCCTGTAAAGTATTTAAGTGGATGGTTATGGGAGGAACACCAGTGAATCTCACCCCACCTGTTGGACGCAAAGTTACTAGACTTCACACTTAACCGGTCGAGTAGGCATTCATTCGGAGACACCCAGTGTTTTGCCTGTTTAAATATTATCTGTGTTGGATTTGGATCTCTATAAACAGCACGTGGACATATTAGATAAACGGAACGGATGCGTGGAATATAAGGAAATGGATCGGACTTGACAATTGGTTGTAATCTCGCAAGGATTAGCAATCACGGATACTATTGAAATTGGGATTCATAAAGAATCACTTGTGCTATGCATCAGAGTACTATCTCCAAACCTAGACCCACATCATACAAAACCGTTGAACATAAAATCTCGTCTGTCTATCTGCGATTGCACCTAGAACGGATTCGAGCAGTTTATCTATACGACTTGTAGATCTATAAAGTCTTGCTTCCCAAAGAGAACTAAAGTTCAAATTGCCACAATCTATACTGGATTGGAACCCCAAACTTGCATGAGGACTATAGTGTTTGAGTTGTTGTAGTTGCATTATCAAACCGCGTATTCATTTACAAGGTTTGGTTTGTGGTTATTTCACTGCCACCCCCATAGTCAGTGTTTCAACGGGTCGGCTATCTTGGTGATGTTCAATTATTAGTTGAATCAACAGGACTTTAGGATTGAGCCTCAAACCAATTCTTCCAGTCAAATTCCCAATGTTAAGATGCTAGGACTGATGGTATGAGCCACTACTGAATGGCTCTGTGAGGCTGGGTTGTCAAGATATGAGGTCTTGATGGGCCTTTCAAAATCATTAACGGCTCAATTACCCTTCACGGTGGGGGATCACATTATTTGTGACAATGTGTATCGAGAGATCTGAGACTGATTCAAGAAGTAATGCAGCATCAAGAGAGTGTCATGCGGTATGTCATCTGCCCCTTCCTTACCTCTTCCCTGTATGAATTGATCTCACAGCACAGCGGGCCGCATCGTCGACCTTGCGCCGAACTGCTGCGGGTATCCCGTCCTCCAGAAGGCTCCCGACTGCAAGGAGGAGGTTTGATTGCTGACTGGTTCGGAGCTGCTTCGGGTCGATCCGGCAACGACGCTGGTGAACAAGCATGCGTCGCATGTGTCGAATAAGGTGAGAGTGGTCTTATATTCTTTCTAACCTCTATCCTTCGTCGTCTGCTCCTTCATTCGCCCTTTCTCTCTCTTTTGATCCTGTCTCTTTGTGCGAGCCGGCGAATGGGTGGGTACGTTACCCTTCCTTCCTTCCTCTCCTTCCCGTGACTGACCCTTCGCGTAGCGTTCGTCGTGCCATGATTGTAGATCTCGTGCCACCGCTCACGGGGAGGCAGCTGATCACCTCCGTCCTCGCCATGGTACGCCTCCTTCCTCTTGATCTTCACAACTTTCATTTTATGGTTCCTGCGCAGGCTGACAAGGACCAGCGCGCCCCGCGCCGCGCTTTACGACTGCATCCGCGGACACGTTGCTCGGCTGCAAGACCGGCTCGATGGTTATCTGGCTTTTGTACGTCCATCCAATCCGGTTCCTCCTTTACCCGCTCTCGTGCGTGCTCTTCTCTACGACCGGATGCGCGCCTACTACAAGTACTAAACCGATATTCGCTCATTTCCCTTCGCTTGCATGACCCGATTAAAGCTTCGGTACGCTTTTTTCCCTTGTCCATTCATAATCGACGTCGCGCTCATGCCTGTTCTCGTTCGTAGCACCCCCGATATTATTCGTTGATTTCCTTTTCAAACGATGCATCATCACTGTCATCCCAGTCACGGAGCGCCTCAGTATAGAAAATAAAAAATACCTCACCCAATCGACTCCACGAAAGCAGAAAAATCTCATAACAAGACTTTCACTCGGCGCGCATACCCATACCCGCCACTCGGCTTCACTCGGATTTACCTTAGCATACCACCAGTCTCATTGCATCCCGATCCTCGACTCGAACTCGCACTCGACCATATCGAATAAATCTACATCTCGGAACAGGATAAATCGAACCGTGTACTAACTCATACCCTATCATTCATCCGCGTATCGCTGCATTCATCCCCGCATATCTCCAGTTAAATCCGCACGGACCCTGCATACATATCATATATATCATCGACATTCATGCACAGCATCTATCCATTCATACTTACAGTCCATTTCCATCCTGCTCCTTTTTTGCATCCTGCCACTCGTTACATATCGTACCAACGATCTCTGCCTTCATCTGATATTCGCGATATTTGCTGTCTGTCTTTTGCTATTATACACGTATCCTCGCTCATCTGATCGCATAGATTTCGATACTGCATCCATACATACATACATACATACATACGATAAAAGAACCAGAACCTGTACACACATGTATCATCTATGCCAGACTCTCTCTTGTAGCAATTGAAATCGTTTTTGACCGCTTTTTCTGAGTGTGCTCTTGGTGTGACTTTTTCGTATTCACTGCTATAAATTCGCCCAGTCCCCGGCGTTATACTCTGGGCTTGGGCTCGTACTTACAATACCTAAAAGTGTAGGTCCCCAGTCTTCCTCTTTCCTGTCCTTCATCCATTTGACGCCGTCCGCTTAGTCGTCCACATCCACCTCGAGCATTCCAAGGTCTTCAAACCCAGCCTTGCGAAGCACCGGACATCCGGCCATACTGGAATGCACCTACGCATAACATTGATTTTCGTCGCAGATTTCGGTCCCGAATTCGAGAAGACCGGTTCCAACACCTTTGCCCTACTTGACGGGGTCGACGAAGATGTACATATTCTTCTCGCCGTGCGGGTTGAGTGCCAACTCCCACTTCTTCCTGTTGTCGCTGACTATTTCTTTGGGAACTCAGTGGGTTTGTGGTCTGTAGAGAGAGGTTTGGTGCGGTGGCATTCTGTGCGCGGATCCTCCTAAAGAAACCAAACGAACTACGAATCCTGTATCATTCATTCCCGAACTACTGTTAATAAACTGAGCCGTAACCCCGTTCTCTGTCTCGACTGGTTCGGGAATTCGAAGCCTTGGTGGTCTGAGGAAACAGTCGAAGGTGTGTGCCCCCCCTGCAGCCGCGAGAAATGCAGACAACCAGGTTCGTGTTCCTGCAACACAAGACCTGTAGCGCTGCTGCGCACCCGCGATCCATGGTCCGATGGTGCCGTGAAAATCGGAATCGGAGCTGGGTGGAGTTGGTTTGACCGTGGGTCCTTAGAGTCTGAGTTCCGTTTACCGACTCCGCAGGTTTGAGTTTCGCGAACTTGAACATTCAGCTGTGGCTCGACTTTTACATAAACAATGCACGGGATTATGGGGATGAGTTGAATATTCCAGTGGCCCCCCCGTTCGATTCGGGGATACGTCGTACTTCTTCTGAGTTTGAAAGATGTTTTTTTTTTTTTTTTTTTTTTTTTTTGCTGGGGGTGCGGTGCTCAAGTTGGAGTTCGACCTTGAGATCAAACTGGGTGGTTTACATCTCCGGCTCGGAAGTGGAATTGGCTGGATCCCGCGTGTGGGTCTGCTGGTTGAAATTCACAGAGCCAGAATACTTGAAACCCGGCTTTCTGTGGTTCTGGTTCAAAATTTGGCGTAGAGTCTTAGATGTTTAATTTGGGATTCAGAACTTCAAAGGAGAGCTAAAGAAAAAGATACACTCTTTGCGAGGCATGACCTACCCCCGAATCGAACGGGACTGCGCGCCACTTGCCTCAATTTCAAACAAGGACACCATGGCCAACGGTACGGGTCTTTGGGTTGAGGAAAGCTACGAGTTGTTTGTGAAGTGTCTGTGGAGGGCGGAATCACCCCGCCAGTATTGAGCCTCAATAAATTTGTACAGTGATGGACTACTCGTTTTGTTTGTTCAGACGATCGCGAACTGGGCGCGTTATCGAATCCGCGTTCTCTGTTCGACATGGATAGATAGGCCTATGTGTAAATTGCCACGGTTCTGCCCTCCCCAGCCAACGAAAATAAATCTCTGCTGCGGGGAAAGAGGAGCCTGTATTGGCTACTATTCCTTTCGCCCCGTCGCCTGCAGTCCGACGAAAGGCGAAAAGAAGTGGCCCGACGCCGCGCTCGCGTACCGCAAGGACGAGAGGCATGAGATGAAGAGCATCGACGCATACAGGACAGGCAAAAGAAAAAATGGAGAGAGAACGAAGGAAGCGGGGGGAGGGAATCAATCATCCTCATCGTTACCACCACGACCACAAATATCCCAACGGCTCGCCGCCTAGTCGCGCACCCCACACTTGCTCCGTTCCGCATCCAACGATACTCCAGCTCCACCAAAAGAAAAGTCAAGCCACGAGAAAGCCACCCGCGCATACACTAACACATCGCGGCCCTCGTCTCACGAGACAATCTTCCCTCGCCCACCCAACAGGTACTCGCTCATCGCGGGGATGGGCACGCGCCCCCCTCCACCCCAATGGCAGCTCCTCCTCGCCCGCCCGAAGAGAGTGGGTGGCAAAGACCACCGCGAGTCAAAAAAAAAGTGCGCTTCGCACACCACGGAGAAAATGCGCGTCCCCAGTCCACCGCATCCCCCTCCCAAAAACAAAAAGAAAACACGCGTCCAAAATCGAAAAGAAGTCTCACCCCCCGCATTCGGACTCGGACTCAGACTTGCACCCATCCTCGCGCCTGCGCCGTAGACCCGAAACTCGACGCGGCCCGCGGCATCTCTCGCGCGTCAGGGCCGCCGTGCCTGAGGTCGGAGCGCGCTGCTGCATCGTCGGGTTAGTATATGATTGTGATTTTGATATACGCAGGAGCTGCGGGAGGGGCGGGCGGAGAGAGAAGAGGGAAGGAAAGGGAGGGAAGAGCAGGAAGAAGGGTGGATATGGAGATGGAAATGGAATGAAACGGCCCGCAGGCTGGGGAGACTGTACTGTACAATTTCGTTCAAATCGGCAGTCACGCATCACGCACCCCCCCTGTCGATCACGAACTTTGGTCGATGTCACACGTCACTCGGGCCTCTGTCGAACCTCCAAGCGGTCACACAGGCCCCAAATTGCCTAAAAAAAAAAAAAAAAAAGGCAAAAAAGGCAAAATTTCCGGTTCAAATGCCGAAATTTTCGAGGTGTCACGCAAAAAAATCAGCGGCTGCCGAAATGTCGAATAGGTAAAACGGGTCACGCGTCACACCCCCTGTCGATTTGAACGAAATTGTACAGTATTGTCCGTCCCCCAGTACACCACTTCCGCGCCACTCGCCACTCTGGAAAACCCAAAGAAATTATGGGGAGTGGAATCCCACCAACACTCGCCCGCTCAAGGAAAGAGGCGCACGAAAAACCCGCGTGCATGAAGACGGACAGAGAGTCCGCCTGCTTCCTTTGTCCGCACCCTCCCCCTCCCCACCAAAGACCACAGAAATCGTGTAGCGTGCACCCGCGCCCCCGCGCCCCAAAACGGACTAACAAAAAAAGCGACTTACCATCCGCCTCCCTCCTCTGCCCACCACGCCCGTGCCCACCATCCGACGAGGCTCTGCGACGCCTCTGAGTCCCACTGCACCTGCGGCCGACGCGTATGTCCGCTCGTCTTCCTCGGCTGTCCCTGTTGTTGAGGATTCGACGAGTTGAAGTGGGCAGGAGCCTGATAATGCTTCCCTGGCGTTGTCTTCGCAGGCGGCGGTGAGCCCTTCGTCGGCGTCTGCTGCTCCCTTTCCCTTCCCTGCCCTGTGGTCGCTGCTGCTGCTGTGCATGCAAGTTCTGCTGCGACCCCGCCCCTGACCCAACATACATCCCCGGCACCGACCCCGGACTCGGCGTCCGCCCCTGCCCCTGCCCCTGCGCATGCCCCTCCCGGAACGCAGCGACACTAATCCGGCTTCCGCTGCTCGTGCTCGCATCGCTGCCCCCCCGCGCGCGCGGCCTCCGCGGCGCGCCGCCCAAGTCCATCTCGAGCGAGGAGAGGTTCGACGCTGTGAGTTTCGCGGTGCTCCCGCCCATGAGGTTCGTTTGCGAGGAATTCAAGTTGGTGTACGAGGTAGACCCAGCGAGGCGCGAGTTGGCGTTGGCGTTGGCGTTGGTCTCAGCAGGCAAAACGCGCCGGAAACTCCGCAGATTGAACTCGCTCTTCTCCCCGCCCGCGCCCTTCCCGCCCTGCTTAGTCGGGCTCTCCGGCGGCTTCCCCTTGCCCCGCGTCCAAAACGCGAACCGCCGCCCGCTCTTTCGCACCCGCGCTTTTCGCCGGCTTAGCGGTCGCGGTGGACTTTGTAGGGCTGACGGAGGGCGCGAGCGGGCCCCCGTGTGCGCGTGGCTGCCGCCGCTGGGTGACAGGGAGGACGAGTGCGCGGGTCGAGGGCGGTGTATTTTTGCGAGGAGCCGTTTTCGCTGGTAGGTAGGCAGACTGCAGGGAATAAAATAAAGGAGGGAGCGAGCAGAGTGGTCGGCTCATTGATGCGAAGAAGAGCACACCTTGCGAGGAGTGCACCTTGCGAGTCGTATACGCTGCTGCGTTGGGTAGGCCCCGGGAAGCTCCACCAAAAGGCTTGTCCGGAAAATTCCGGGATTTTCGCCTCAAAAACCTTAAATCGGGTCGTCACGTGTAAGGCAAAATTCGCGTAAAAAACACCAATTTCGCATTTTTCGGGCCGTAGTCGGTATGAAGAAACTACTTGGTATCCTTCCACCTTCCTATCTTTAAAGTGAGGTTCTCGACTTCGTGCTCACTCTGCCATAACTCAACAGATGGCTGCTTCGTTGCGTCATTCTTGGAAATTTTCACTGAATCTGGGCTCAAAAACCTTAACTTTGGACAAGGCTGACTGATTTTTGGCCTCAAAAACCTTAATTTTGGACAAGGAAATTTGGAATTTTCGCTCTGAAAAACCTTAACTTTCGGACAAGCCTTTAGTGGAGCTTCCCGGGGCCTCGTTGGGTGCGGTATAGAAACGGTCCTTTGATAGGGGGAGAGGCAAGTGCAGAAACACGCTCTAGTGCATGAAACGAAATGATTTCGAAGAAAAATTAAGGCGAAACACAAGTCAATGTCAATAGTGGCGGTCAGAGTAGAATTTAAATGGGTGATTCTGACAACGATTCTGGACACGATTCTGAAATTCTTTTATCGTGGGAGAATCGTCATGATGCAGAATCGCCCTCCAGAATCGTTGTAGAAGCGCCTCTGGACACGATTCTGGCTGTAATTTAATTAAAAGCCGATTCTGAGCGATTCTCACACGATGTTGATGGGAAAAAGAATTCCAGAATCGACGTCAGAATCGTTGTCAGAATCGAGGCGAGAATCGCCCAGAATCGTCTACTCTGACCGCCACTAATGTCCGCATGGCGATAAATAAGACAACCTCCTGCCTAGTCCCACTACACAGACACGCAGTCCCACTATACAATAATCCACAAGCACGTCGACGTGGCAGCAGCACAAAACACATGACCCGCAAGAATCAAATCCAGGTCCCAGAAAGCAAGCTGACACGGGGAGTGAGTAAACCCGGGGCGAAGCTTCGAGGGACGTACACAGAACACCGCGTGTTCCGAGTTGCCCGATTAATCGCCTGGTGCAGTGTATACGCACAAGGGAGGTGCAAGGCGGGAGGGATGTTGACAGTTGTTATATAGAGTATATGTAGGGTAACCAGCTCGCGCTGGTTACCTCGGTGGTTACCCCCGCGTAGCATAGCCGAGGTAAACACCAGAGTATACTTGTTATGCCCTTTAGTGATCGGAAACTCGGGTCCCGATGCCGGGGATCATTATTCGCTCAAAACAGATGTTTGTCCCACAGTTCAACTGAGTGGAGAATAATTTCCCCCGTGAGTACAACACGTTTTCGACGCGTTATTCTCTTGTTTATAGTGTTTATGGGTGGTGTTGAGGCTTCTATAGTCTCAATAGGGGGTAGTTGCACAATAGTCGTGCCAAATCACACAAAATCACCACTTTTTGTCTGATTATGGCTTTGTCTTGCAGGCTTGAAGAGTATAAGAGTTGTGGGATAATAGGCCAAGTCAGACTCTCATGAATGAGGTTCTTCGCGCCCACCCACAAACCTCTGCGAAGTCCAGAAGCCACCCCACTTCTCAATCACCAATCGGACAAAACAAAATTCCACCATTGGGCGGATTGGTGTTTTTGAGTAGGATTCAATGGTTCATTTGAGAAATCACTGATTGGGTAGACTGTACACTTCTCAAGAATCCTTAATGGGTCAGAATGATACTTGAGATTGGGCTGCATTCTGGCCTCTGGTCCGTGCCCCGATCAGCACCGCTTCAAGTCTAAAATTGGTAATGTCGTGTCGATCCTTTGCCTTCTCTTCCTCAATCACTCTCGCCTCTCTCAAGCGAGGAAATCACGGCATATCACGCTCCCGTGCGGTTTTTTCGCCTCTCCCCGGTGGCATTCCTCTCCCTGCTCTTCCCATCCATTGCCTTTCCACAATCTGCGATGGTTTTTCCAGCCACAACAGTGTACTTGCCCTCTGCAAGCCCAGCAACACCACTGCGGCGGAAGACAATACGACTGGCTGCCCAGGAATCCCCGCATTTGATATCTTGGCCGATAGCCTGGTCCATAACCGCACCATGCTCTCCCTCTCATCCCACACCGATGTCCTGCCTTCCCCCGGTCTTGCGGTCGCTCGTGGCTCTGGTGGCATCACTAGCACTGGTTTTAACCCCTCGGTACCATCTCCAGGGCGCGTCAATCGATCACCCCAGCTCCTGGAGTCCCAGGCACACACTGTTCGCCTCGAAATTCGTGCGAGGGAGCAGGAGAGTAAAGCAACTCCGAAGGACATACGGGCGGCATGTCAATTCGTACCAATCGTGGTGAGATCTCTCGGAAGCGGCCAAGGTTATCAGGGATCCGACGCTAGCCGCACTACCGGCCCTCCCAATAATCGCGGCAAAGGTGGCAATGTTTCTTCAATATGAGAGCACATGGGAGAAGGTCTGTCCCTCAGTTGAAGTCGTTTTTTGAACTTATCAGCCCTCAGAAACAGCGGGGAACGACAGAAACCATTGCAGGCTCGTCTATCGGCAAGTCTCAGATCTCTCAAGTCATCTCGGCGCTTGAGGACTATCGTCGCAACTCTCAGCACCTCTATAAAGACTGCCTCGAAGCCCAGATTCCGTTGCGCAACGATCAGCGCATTCGGCAGTTCGAAAGTGCGGCAGCACACGACGAGCCGAACCGTGCAGAAAAAGCACAAGTTACCAAGGCGGCGGGGGAGTTCTTCCGGTAGCGTCTCAAATCTATCTTTAAGCCCGCATTAACGAATATATTCAGATACTTACACTGCCGACGAGCTCAAGAAGTGTGCTCGTTGGTGTTTCACCCATTTCTCGGGCCCGAAATCTATTTACCTCTGAATCAACGAACACCTTCAGATTTATCCAATGGTTCGATTTCAACACCATCATCGGTTGTTGAAGATACATCCCAAATAACCTCGTCCAACTCCCCCCCTGTTGACTATTTCTCTGCTTCCTCGAGCGACTTTTCTTTCGATCCCCCCTCTCCCGACTTCCAGTTTCTGGAGGGCTTTGGGTTAGACGACTATTCAAGCCTTGCTTTCGATCCACCCGCTTTCACCGCACCTCCCAGCCCCGAATTTTCACTCCCATATCTGCCCTCTATCCCTGTGGAGCCCGTCAATCATATGCGCGTACTCCAGGCCACGTACATCGCACCTGGCTCACCAGAAGAACGCCAGCAATATTATTTCCAGCGCTATGGAACTGCGCGCTTCCAGAAGCATTCACCAGAATGGCTCGGCGGAGATTGGGTCCCCCATTACAAGTACGCGAGCACCGACGCGATCTGGGACTACTGGGTGGAGTGGAAGGAAGGGGTCAATGGATTCCTCGTGGTGGAGGAATTGACAACGACTTGGGGTGCCAAATGGCGGCGCAACAACTCGGCCCTCAAGTCTGAGAACACTCGGCGAATGAGGGTCATCAATCTCATTCTCGAGTTGAGCAAGAAGCCGAATTGGAGCATCAAGCTGGTGCAGCGTTTCATTACTGAGAAGTACGCTTCTTATTTCGTGCTCGGGCATTTGCCGATTTCTTGGGGTAAGAGTCGTGCCGCCGTGATTACAGCAGCCAATAGTTATCCCTAGTTTCATTTCTGTATCTGATACCACAATAAATCGAGAGGATCTATCTCCTCAATGTGCCTTGAGTAGCGTATCACCATGGGTTGCAACCAAGAGTTTGAGATTCAACATACAAGTTGATGCGTGATAAGTCCGTGGTTCAAAACACAGCATACATGGCTGGGGAAATTCAGGTAAGGTTGCTAGAGCTATGAAATGTGTTCATGACATCAATACCTTGCTCCTGCCAGCTGGATGAATACCCAGAGCCCTGTGCACAGTTTGAGAACACAACACGCAAGTTGAACTTGAGATTAGTAAGCGCGTGGTTCAATACTGTACAACTGGTGGGGGGCCACAAATAAGGTGAAGGGAGTCGTATAATGCATTAATGAGGTATATTCCTTGCTCCTGACGAGTGGAGGAATGGCACAGCCCTTTGTGTGTTGTTCCACGGCGCATCTAAGACGTGCCACTAATTGATATGTATAAAAGCATTTTTCGTCATGAACAAATTCATTCTGCGTGCGGCTGGGCATTGTAAGAAAGGGTGAGGACTCAAAGTGAACACTATGCTTACCATGAACCTTTCAAAACCTCCGGAAGTTGGAAATGAGCAAGTGAAACTACCGTTTAATGGACTTTCCCAACTTAATTTGTCGATGTTGTGGTTAGATCAAATGCAAGAATACATTCATTCTGCACGCGGCTGGGCATTGTAAGAAAAGGTGAGGACGCAAAATGAACACTAGGCTTACTGTGAACCTCTGCAAGCCTCAGAAAGTTGAAAAAGAGCAAGGGAAACTACCGTTTAATAGACTTTCCCAACTTAATTTGTTGATGTGGTGGTTAGATCAAATGCAATAATAGATTCAGTCTGTGGGCAGCTGGGTCCGGGTTTGGGTTTGGGTGGGTTGGTTTGGGTTTGGGTATGCTGGGCTTCGGTTTGGGTTTGGTTGTGGGAATCGGCTAAACACGGTCACGGGGCGAATCGGTGGATCTGCAATCCACATTGAACAATGCCGTGGTGTTCACTATGAAATCCAGGTCAGTGTATGAAGGTCTTAGTGCCACAACATTATGCGCTACCGTGTAAGGTATGCACCCCTCCATGCATTCACTTGTCCGAGTTGATTGTGCAACTTGATGTGCTTGTGCCGGAAATGGATGTGTGCAGTGATGAAGTACGCACATCAACTTTTCAACCCAAACAGGCACCAGAAAAAAAGGTTAAACCTGATCTGAGGTGTTCAAGGGGACAGGATATTCCATCAAATCATTCACTGTGCACACAAGGAGGAATGTCAATCACACTATCAAATATTGGGCTTTCCTATGCCGGATGGTTCTTCTTCCACTCAGTGAGGAAACTCAGCAGGGCAATGGAGCCTTTAGGAGGATCATCCTCGCGTTTCAGAGTCTCTGCCACCTCCCTAATCTTGCCATATGTTCCAATAATGTCGATAGCAGTTTGTGCATTGGTCAACCAGGTGGACTGAATTCCGAGCGCAGTTTGAATGTCACGCAACACAATTTTCTAGACGATGTAAGTTGGCTATAGCTTTGTTGGTTGAAGAGAGAGCGTACCACTGGTATCTTGATCTTGTTATAATCCCGCTTGAAATCCACAGCAAACTGCCAGTCTTGAACGATGTCTGTGTTGGATACAGTGCGGCCACGATGGGCGGCAAACAACTTATAACCGTCCCGTTCTGCAAGCTTGCCGCGAAGAAACTATACCGCGGCGTTCTCCGCCGCAGCAGTGCCCGAATCCGACACGACTTCGGTCGATGTGGAGGGTACAGGAGGTGCAATAACTGCTGCAGTGTCTTCTGCCTTCAGTGCAAAAGCTGAAACTGCAAGCTGGAACGGCATTGAGTACAGACACTGGGAAGTTGAGTGGGTTCCAACGTGCATTATCCACGAACAGCTTGATGCGCAAACCCTCTGGACCCCCAAGACTGCGGGGTCAAACTTCATCTCGTCGATGAATTGGCCATGATACATGCGAATGAATGGTATCTTCCAACCGTCCTCCTCGGAATCCGGAATAGAAATTTTGATACCACCGGAATCTAGGGTTGAATGCTTCAGTAGGACGAACGAAATCCGAGAAAGAACTCTTACCAGGTGGGATCTCAAGCTAACTATTGCTTTCCTGCAGGGCAGACACCACGTCCTTGCTTAGAACACGAAAACTTCCAGGTGCGCAGTTGTTATCGAAGATTGGAAGGGAAAGTATTGCTACTGTCTTCTGTGGCGAACTGAAACGTCCATCCTCAAGGTAGACTCGAACGATGCGGACCTGGCAGCGGTGAGAATAATAATTGTGGGGAAACAGATGAGTGCACTTCGGTCTCGGAATCTTGGTCTTCTTGAGCTTTCCAATTTCTCAGCAAGAGCGAAACAAAAGCAGCAGATTGCGCACCTGAAATGTCAGAAGCCGGGGGAGGCTGGCTCGGCGTCTCAACAGGTACAGACTTGTCGCGGGTGTGCTTAGGAGGATGGGGGGAAGTAATCAAAGGCTTATTCGTTGTAAAGCCATTCTTGGGATCCAGCAAGACTGCGGTTATATCGGCAACAGTAGCTTTGGATGGAATGAACCTTGAGGTGGGCCATTTAGCCTGCTGGCGCTGCACCATTTTTACGAGCTCGGGTTTCTTCACATTACTGCATCAGGTAGTTAGTCCTTGTGCTATCAAGACAGAGAAAAATAGGTGGACCCACCAATCATCCTGGTTATACGGGCGCTCCCCGAGCGAAGACATGATGAGTGGAGAAAGAGAAAGAGTTGCCCCCCTGATTCATCTGGTGGACTCACCCGTTCCGTCTGATCGGTGAATATGTAATGATGCCATTCGGATGGAAAGGTGAATTACCGATAGTGAGGAGTGTGAATTTGGATGGGCCAGAGTGGAGATATCCCACTGTGTTTTTCCAACATGCACGATTGGTTCGAAAGATAATTCTTGAGTGGTTAGCTTGAAAGGGTTGATCGGGTCGAATGGCAAAGTTTAATTGAACCAGAAGAAAAGGCCAATTCGCCGGAAAGGTCACATTGAGTGCGCGGAATGGTTTTGTTTGTTTGGCCTCAGATCAAAAATAGGAAAGTGCTTCGCGCAAGCCCTCGGTGGGTCTAACAAATTACACAGGACATATTTGGACTTCATCGTACCAAGTTGGGAGTAAGAAGAACCAAGTTAGAACTTGAAATGACCGTCTGGAATAGAATGGTCAAAGCGGAGAATTACCACTTGAATCCATCAACACACCCATTCATTCGAACGTGGATTCCCAATAGGGAAACGTGAGTATATTTAGCCCGGGTTACCACGCTCAATATATCCGGCAGTCTAAGCGGGCGCATCACGTCACGTGACGTCGCCAAGGGGTGAACATGGAGACCACCACGCCGTTGGTACATTTTGGTGGCGTCGACGTCGGAGCGCGCCATTAGCACATGTGCCGGCAGCCGACGTCGACGTCATTCATCCCATCCATAAGTATCCCATCTCCATCGGCACCCGCTCCGGTCAATCAGATTCATTATCAGTGGAGGAGACGTGGCCCGCCCATTCTGAATTCAAAAGGACGACGCGCAACTTCTGTCCCACCGTGCCTCCGTGTCCACCATCCGCGCCCCGCCAAGCCTCCGACGTCCGTTCCGTGCCCTGCAACAAATTTTCAATGCCGCGCCGTGCAATTTCCGCTTGGTGGCAGCCACGTTTATTCCACTCTCCCCAAACTCCATCTTGGCACCCCAATTTTTTTGCGTGGAAAATGGTCCAGGCTCAATTCGCAGCGGCCTGCATTACTGTGTTCCCCCATTCATCACCGCTCTCTCTCCCTCGCCTCCGCTTCCTCCCTGTCTCCGTGCTTTGCATCTGCATCCGCCGTCTGCACCCGACCTAGGCGCCCTGGCCCCGCTCCACCTCCGCCTCCGCATACGTGATGAACGGACGCCGTCTGTCGATCTAGCGATTGATTTACGATTACTGTATTTACGATTTACGACTATTTACGACAGATGAGTAGCCAAGATCCACGCTCATCTCGTCTCATCTCAGTTGGGCTGGACTTAGAACAGCAGCATTGTCAAGATACTGGCCACTCACCAGTCGACCCGAGAATCAATCAGTCTTTGAAAGACAGCAAGACAGAAAGGCATGCAGGGGGCCTAGACAGTCTAGACTGGGATTCATGCTGATTCACTGACTGACGTCTCGCTCGCACTTTCATCTCTCCGTCCTCCTTTGCGTTCTGGAATTCGAAAAACTGGACACTTTTGCACTTCCATTCATTTCCAACCTACATATCTATCGAAAAGTATTCGCACGCGGCACGTCCTCGGGAATTTTCTTAGTCCCTCGAGGACCATCAACATCTCGTCTCTTCTCTTCTCGCATCAGAGTCGTCTCATTCTCAAAAGAAAGCCACTCTCCGTCCTCACTGTGCCCATCACCGCCACCGTCAACCACTGTACCAGATCTTTGTACCCTTCGAATTCTGCACGTTTCTCTGATTCCAACTGATACTGATACTTACTCAAGAATAACAGATGTCTCGCACTTTCTTTCTTACATCCACTCACGGTCTGTCTGGCCCCGGGACAGTCCAATCCGAGCCCCGACTCTCCCTGCCTGCCGCCATTCTCCCAGCGCGGGGTGTGTAAACTCCCGTTATGTACCTGAACAAGCTCTGTAGTACCCGATTTCCGATTTTCCCACTCGACGTCAATCGAATCTACAATGCATGCGCAGCCTACAGGGGGAGTCACTCAATGGTGTCCAAGTATTCAACCCCCGCCCAAGCCCATCCCCATCCACGTGCAATTTCAAGCACCTCCAGCCAACTCCACCACCGCCTGTAAGTACAGTGGTGGCGAAAAATAATGAACACCCCCGTGTGGGCTCATTCCTGGGTTTAATCACCTCAAATAAAATCCTAGCATCAGTTTTGAATGATTTGAAGCTTATCTGGATCAACTAAGTAGTATTATACCTGTCTCGGTAGCTCAGAATAAAATAAATGGTGATTTTTGCAGAAATTGAGTTTGTGGATTCACATGGTATGGAGAAATGGTTATTGTGGCATGAAAGTACTTGAAAAATAGACCACATTCACACTTTAGTTCATTGAAACTGATTGGGATTTGCTTATAATGGTTTGAGACCGCTTGCGGTGGCAGTTATAAGCAAAACAAGGTGACTATAAGGACTCATAAGCAGTCATAAGCCAACAGACACTGTTCAAAGGCGGTTCTAAGACAACTGTAGTACCTTTCGGGGATGTTGGAAATGGGATTGCTACACACCGCACTGTCGGACTCACCTTGCCAACCCCCCCCCTATCCGTCGTCTCGGTCCGCCTATATATTCCTTAGGTAGTACCTTGTTTCAGTAGTCCCTTGTATTCCCCCGTGCCAGTTCCCTGCGCCCCGAATATACCTTTCCGCGACTCACCTGCGTGTGCGACCTCGACTTTCACATTGTAGATTTTACTGAGCATGCTGCTTATAACCAGTGAAATGCTGATTTTGTCTGTTATAAGTAGCCCATTTGCTTATGATGCTTATAACGTGTTACCACTGCTCTCGCGTCGTTTCGAGCAGATCGGGGTTTTTGGGACATTGGAGCGAAATAAATCTCGGCGTGTCAATTTAACTTATATCAGAAGGTGAATTACCAGCTGCGTGCTCGATACTCTCCGAGCTCCAGATTCAATTTATTTGTGGGTGCGAGCTTCGTAATATGTATGTATATCAACTCTGAGTGCCCTCTGCACTCCACACAACAAAAGACCTATCGCACTGGCGTGCACCCGCGACCAGTGCTGGATGAATGTTACATAGTTAGTAATAACCATCTCAGTGGATTCCCCGTTCAATTTGGGGGCAGGTCATGATCATCATTTGATTGCAGACATTTTTTTTTGCTGTTTCGAGAAGTTTTTTCGCTAGGTCACAAAAGCACAACAACGGGGGCTTCAACAATTAATTACATACATATATGGCAACAGGGACTGGACAGCTTCGTAAATCAGCGTCGGAACTTCGGCAAGCGTGATTGGCGATGAGAAATGGCCCATTAGGGTGATAGGACTCCAGACACAGATTGGACACAGAGCAGAGACGTCGGTCGGGATATCCCGTAGCTATCTTCAGCTGAGAAGTAGGTATATATTTCTTGAGTTCCATTATCCATTTACTTGAGTCCCAGTTCATTTTGCATCAGCAGGCCCACAGCCAACTCGGAAATTGCAAATCGCGCAAGACATTCACAACCACTTCCATTTCGGGAATGTGGTTGCATTTTCGTTTGACGCCGTGCCTTGTTTTCCAGCCGGGTAGGATGAAATGCTACTAAAAAACATACTTTATAGAGTATCTTACATTCAACCTCTTCAGCTTATATTCGGCTTGAACTTGTAGAGCATTTGGAATGGCATATTCTGATCTCATGTGAAGTTACGATGAATTCCACTCTCAAGTTTTCAAGCAATCTGTGGCCTGGAACTAGTTAAAACCTAATATTGTTTGAGTACAATCTCTTGACTTGTTTCTATCGAACCACTGTTGGCCGAGGCAAGCAAACTCAACATGGGACTGTGAACTTGGAGGCTACCTTCTCTGCAAGCGACTGTTTACTGGTGGTTGTGAGTGGGGAGTAATGTGATATTACGAGGACGAGCATTTGTGTCTGTCTACAACAGATTACTGTGATGTTTCCTTCAATCCTCTTCAGGGTTAATTCAACCTAGGCTCAATCCTCTTGTCGGGCATCTCGGGTGAGCCACAAACATTACTATGGTTCTTGGAATGGCTTAATTGATTCTGCTGGTGGTTGGATGTTGATATGATTTTGGTTGTGCCCTCTGATTTCTCCTCTGGATTTGTTAGTTCCACTGGACCAAAATATCTGTTGCAGAAATGCCAGTTTGAAACTGACTGGACCGTTTTGTGGCCCTGGGCATATATCTCCTCTATGACTGCTTTTCTAAGGATGAATTCACTGCTACTTGATGTTAGAACTTGAGCTCTAAACCAGAGCCGCTGGCTGCCACAAGATCCAAGCCAAAAACAAGGTGTGTTTGTTTCCAATGTACAGAGCGAGTATATACAACTTTAGTGGGAGTGGTACTCGCCTGATTTCCTTATTCAGTAAGTGAGTCCCATTGCTGATCGCATCTCGTCAGCTCCCATCAGCCCATCATTTAGCGGTTTCAGCTTGATCTGGGTATTGAACTAGTGCAGGGGAGACCCCTGCGGACCCCCCTTGGCGGTCGCCACTAAGGCCCACTGTGTGGAGCTTCCACTCGCCGCAGGGACCCACCGCATGGGGCTTTACCCTCTTTTTTAACATGTCGGGTGAAACAGCATGGCTTAATCCGGGTTTCTCAGATCAAAAAGGGAAGTGATGAGTTGATCACTGAATCATGTTGGAATATCTGAGTCCCACTCCTGAAGGCTCGGCTAACATTGGCTAACTTGATTTTAGTGGGACTCGGAGCTTTTACAGCATTAGCCGTGTCAGCAACGGCCTCTGGGTCGGCTAAACAGTGAGTAACCCGGCGAGAACCCCAACCAGGATAAACCCGATAGATGCTAGTAGCTTGTGTGTTCCCCAAGCAGTAGGAGCAGTTGTACGGTGTCCTCCCTAGGAGGCCATATGTTGTAGGTCGGGATGCGAGGCGGAACCCGGAACGAGTCAAAGAGGGTGTGGTATCCACTCAGGTATACAACCCGGGCCATGGATACAACCCGTAGTACGATGTGGAGGAAGCAGGGCAGGGTGGAGACAATGCCTATATCAAGCCAAGGTAGAAGCCTGAGATTAGACGAGGTAGAATCTACTGTACATGGAGATTCTACCGAGCTTATATAGGGTTCTAATAAATTAAAGCGATCACGGTCAATCGCGATCAGTTCCTGTACCGCAGCATTAAGGTGTTAATGCTGATACTCCTGTACTCCTCTGTGTTGGTTTCTGTGGTGTCGGGGGACTTAGGAGACCCGATGTTCAGGTTTCCTAATCCTGAGTGTCATCATATCCAGTGGTTCAAACCCCAATCGGTTTGCAACCCGTCATGTACTTTGTGTACGCTTCTGTGTCAACTGTTGGTGCGTCCAGGGACTAGGATCCGTCTGTACGGGTTCCTAGTCCCTAACATCTTCTGTATCCCGTGGTGCAGACTCCCCGAGTCTGCGGCTTTTAGAATCCGTGGCCGGGTTTCAACCGTGAGAAGGTCACATGGTGGCGTCATGAGAGTCCTGTGCCGCTAAGACGTGTCTGTATCCATACGGACGCGTCACATGAAAAAAGTAGAACCCGGGTGATTCATGACAGGGTGTACAGTGAGGAAGTTTCGAAAATTGCTGTGGAAGCAAGCAGAAAGAAGCGACTGACCGGCCCGCATATCGCCGTTGAATCACCTCCGCCATGCAATCACATGGAACTGCATGAGTCCTGCAAAGCAACACGCATATGCGTGTATGGCTCTGCTGGGTAGTGGGCTATACATGCCAGTAGAAAATCTATGAGTAGTTGTTTGAATGAATGAATACATGAAAACGATAATAAAAATTGTTCACCGTTTTCTGCATGGTCTGATCTTGATTCGAACGAGAATACTCTGTGTCAAAGCACATTATCCACAGAGATGCACTAGTACTCCCAAGTGCTGTTGATTCTGTCCCTCCATTTGCGCATCAATAAGTGGGTTTGCTTTCAGGTTCAACCATGCTCATGCTGGAACATGGTCAAGGTGTTCTTGCTGCGAAAATCAAGGAGCAAACAGTGTGTAATTGAGATGTCTGCTCACGACATTTGCCTTGGCCTGCATGTCCACACCCCTTAAAAATCTAGTTGCTGTCAGGGGAACCCCCGCTCAGGCCGCTTTTCCGGCTGCTTCTTCCGGCTGCTTTCGCCCTTCCAGTTGGATCCACTCCAGACACTTTTCCATCCGATGCTCCAGACAGTTTTTCGCCCACCGCTCCAGATACTCCTGTGCCCATCCATCCATCCATCCAACCATCCAGGACATCTGTCCGCTCTTGCTGGCATGTCATGAATCACCCGGGTTCTACTTTTTCGCGCGACGCGTCTGTATGGATACAGACACATCTCAGCGGCACGGGACTCTCATGATGCCACCACGTGACCCTCTCACGGTTGAAACCCGGCCTCGGATTCTAAAGCTGCAGACTCGGGGACTCTGCGCCACGGGATACAGAAGACGTTAGGGACTAGGAGCCCGTACAGACGGACTCTAGTCCCTGGACGCACCAAGGGCTGACATAGAAGAGTACACAAAGTACAGGAGTGGTTGCAAACCTGATCGGGGTTTGAACCACTGGATACGATGACACTTAGGACTAGGAAACCCAAATGTCGGGTCTCCTAGGTCCACCGACGCCACGGAAACCAACACAGAGGAGTCCAGGAGCATCAGCATTAATGCTCCTTAATGCTACAGTGCAGGAACTGATTGCGATTGACTGCGATTGCTTTAATTTATTAGAAGCCTATATAAGCACGGTAGAATCTCCATGTACAGTAGATTCTACCTCGTCTAATCTCAGGCTTCTACCTTGGCTTGACATAGGCATTGTCTCCACCCTGCCCCGCTTCCTTCGCACCGTACTATGGGTTACATCCACACCCCGGGTTGTATACCTGAGTGGATATCACACCCTCTTCGACTCGTTCCGGGTTCCGCCTCGCATCCTGACCTATGCCATACGGCCTCCTAGGGAGGACGCCATATGACTGGTCCTACTGCTCGGGGAACACACGAGCTATTAGCGTCTATCGGGTTTATCCTGGTTGGGGTTCTCGTCGGGTTACTCGCTGTTTAGCCGACCCAGAGGCCGTTGCTGACATGGCATGTGCTATGTGATCAGGCACGAGATCACTGTCAATACCTCCGGACACGTGCTACTGGGTAGCTACTAATTAGTATATAAGGTTTTGCCAAGCATGGGAATCACCATCCTTTCTTCTCTTTGGATTCCCCCACTAGGTGCGTAGTATTTCTGCTCCTGTATTCTAGTACCTATATTTATACTTGGATTCCCCCGCTAGTTTCTACTGAAATGGTGACTATGGGGCTAGCGGTGAAATAACCACAAACCAAACCTTGTAAATGAATATGCGGTTCAATAATGCAACTACAACAACTCAAACACTATAATCCTCGTGCAAGTTCAGGGTTCCAATCCAGTATAGATTGTGGCAATTTGAACTTTAGTTATCTTTTGGAAGCAAGACTTTATAGGTATACAAGTTGTATAGATAAATTGCTCGAAACTGTTCTAAGTGCAATCACAGATAGTCAGACAAGATTTCATGTTCAAAGGCTTTGTATAATGTGGGTCTGGGTGTGGAGATAGTACTCTGATGCGAAATGCAAGTGATTCTTATAAAATCCCGATTATAATAGTATCCGCGGTTGCTAATCCTTGCGAAATTACAGCCAATTTTCAAGTCTGATCTGTTTCCTTATATTCCACATGTACATTCTGTTTATCCAATATGTCCATGCGCTGTTTATAAAGATCCAAATGCAACACAGATAATATTCAAACAGGGAAAACAAATGAAACTTGGTATAGCTTCTGGGTGTCCTCCGAATGAATGCCTACTCAACCGGTTAAGCGTGAAGCCTAGTAACTTTGTGTCCAACAAGTGGGGTGAGATTCACTGGCATCCCTTCCCATAACTATCCAGTTAAATACTTTACAGGATTCTAAATATAAACGAGACATATACAAATGTGTGGCAGGGTTCAGGGTATATGACTAGTGGTATGGCAGCTAGCCGATGAACTCCTGTCAGATATCAAGTGATTAGTAAAACAGAACAGATTTATAAGGAACATCGACGAGCCGAGCTTAACGATGAGTCAAGATCTACATCGCTTAGAACGATCGTGATGGGATATTGTTGATGTGTCAACTTTTAGCCGACTTCCTCGTCAGCCCGTCATTACCCTCCTTGGTAACCATTTGCTTCAATTGGTTCCGCTTTGAACCATTTAAGTGATTTGTCTGAAAACTGTGATAGCCGTCGCTTCCCAGTACCTGAGTATGGTTCTTTAGTCAATCGGTGGATCGACCAAGTCCAACCTTCTCTTGGCAGTTCTGAAGATGTCAGATGATGTCCAATGGTAAGCCCTCTTGTTCAGAAGGATAACCCAACATAATACACCCTTAGTCAGGGATGTGCAGTAGCCCCAATCCGTTTTCAGGATGGTAAGGCACTTTCCGTGGTTGCTCCATTAGTGACTTCTCATGTCAACTCTTTACCAGAATCGCTGTCCAGCGCCTTTCTAATGGTCTGAGATACATTATATCCCTCTTAGCTAACTGCCCAGGCCAGCATTAGCCCTTGTGAGATGACATCGTAATGTAGTGTAACACATTATAGTATGTTACAACTCAAGCAGATTTGAATAATGCCCGGGTACCCCAGTACCAGGTCTGTCACCATGCCCTGCGCCAAGCTTAAGGTTGCCCTTACAGCAGAAGAAAGGATCTAAGAGATCAACCGGTCAAGATTGGGAAGTTTGGTGCAGGTATGGATTCGGACCACTACTCCAGTGCTCCATCCTCCCCCACTTCAAATCTCGACCCCTCCTCCATTCCGATGGACCAGCTGCCCGCTCCTGTCGCTGCACAACCTGAGATCCCGAGCACCTCTGCTCCAGATCCGGCTTCCAGTGCCATGGTCCGGCTCGCTGCTATCAAAGGTTCCCTCGGGGACATTCAGCTCACACTCTGCCAGCTACTGCTGAGCACCCAAAATCCGCTGCCTGCCCCCCGCCCCTGCCGCTCCGGCTCCAGCTTAGTCTCCCTAGTCAGACCATAATCAAGATTATTTTTTGAAAGAAATTTGAGAGTGCGAAAAAATAACCTGATATATGGTCTGATTCCACTCACGCATCGAAAGCCGTAGGTCGAGCTTCTGGATTGGGAAAGTCCCCAAAGCGGAATACTGCACGTGAAGACTTCCGTCGCGTCCCCTACACCGCGTCCAGTCGCGTCTTCCCGTCGGTCTCATGCCTCAACCCGGCCTCGGAATCATCTGGGACACTCCACAAACCCCTGCTACCCATAGCCGGCCCTCTTCCACGGTCAATCAGCTCCTGCCTGCAATCGCGCGCAGCTAGTTCCCTGCAGACAGCTTGAGGCGTCCTCTGGTGAAGGCCAATTCTACGGGACTATATGATTCGGCAGGTAGATCCCCCCAAAAGGCCATTCAACTATTCTGCACCCAAAAAGAACTCTTGGGGCAGCTACGAGGTCGACACCATTGAGAACCTTGCAAATTCCGTCGATTTGGTAGTGGTGTGGGTCAAAATGGGGGAGGACTTCCAGGAGGATTTCACGAGCCAATTTAAAGCCCGGAGCGGAGTAAAACTTGAAGGCAAGGCAAATTTGCGAGATTAGGAGGAAAAACAACCAAGAGAACAGGCGGAAAACCGCGCGTTGGCACGAGCATCGCTGGACGTGTGAAGAAAAGATGGTGTTGTTTGGCGCTCATGTGATGTCTGATATCGCCGAAGCGCGACCTACGGCTAACACACAGCAACTAAAACTAGACTAGCTCCAGCTCCGGGTCCAGATTTCTCGACCCCCCACCCAGCTCCAACAATGGTCCTCTAACCAAACCCTCCGGCCATCTTTGATGGCGACCAGATGCAAGGACAGATGTTCCTCTACTCTGTCCTCACCTACTACCGGCTGGTTCCGGAAGCCTTCCTCGCAGACGGGAACATCTTGCAAGAGAAACTCGTCCGGTTCGCCATGGCCTTCATGTCAAAGGATGCGGCCACTTGGTGGGCTGAGCAATGCTCATCAGCCGTCCCATTCCCATTCCCCACCTGGGCCCAATTCGAGGCGAGTTCCACCTCCAGTTCGTGGAGGAGAATGAGCAGAACTAGGCCCTTGCTAAGCTTGAGTCCCACTCGTACTTCCAGGGCTCCCACGACATCTACCGGTACACGGACGACTTTGAGGAACTGGCCATAATGGCCAGTTACTCAGACCACTCTCATCCAGGTCACTAAGTATCGCTCCGGCCTTGACCCACGGATCAACATCGCAATTACGACGTCCGGAACCACCCCTGACCTCACCGACTAGGATGGGTGGCATGTGCCTTCTGGCAGTATGAAGTGTTCAGCCGCGCCTGGACCAGAAACCCTCTGGCCCATCTTCCGGCTGCTTTGCCTCAGCCGCGCACAGCGGGCATATTCCCCGCTCCAGTTGGAATATAAGGAAACAGATCGGACTTGACAATTGGTGCACAACCTCGCAAGGATTAGCAACTGCAGATACCATTAAGAATCGGAATTTCATAAGAATCACTTGTGTTTCGCATCTGAGTACCATCTCCAAACCAAGGGGCTTCCGAGATAAGAAATTTCCTAATAAGGAAGGGGGGGAGGGGTCCCTCTTGGCCGTGAAAAAAAAGTTTCATACCAACTTTTGGAACTAAGTCTGGACCATATTTCTGCACTGAGGAAGGTAGGTTGATGAATTCTGAGCCGATTTTATTGATAATCTTGGCTGGAGAACAAGCTCCTGTTGTTTAGTTATTATCCCTGGGTGGCACGAGTATTCCCGGCTGTTGCCGAACCGTGATCTGTGAGTTCTGGAGGCATTTCTGAGGTGACTCGTGGGGGATCTTAATGAATTGAGTACTATTTAGGTTTCTGATACCTATTGTTTTCATTCAGTCTCTTAGAAGACTGTCAGGCATGACATGCAGTCCCACTCAATCCTGAGTTTCGCACATTGCACACATGGTGGATCAAATATTTCTCTGAGCAGTTTATCATTTCTATGGCGCTGATCTCAATTTCGCCTGAAATTTTCAAGTTGCCCGAGGTTGAATCAACTTTTTCACTTCATGCAACAAAACGACGGGGAGATCCGGCGTGCAGATCATTGATCGACACAGCCGCCCTATCGTTTGCAGATATATTGCTTATTGCAGTACGAAGACTGTATTTAGGTTCATGATCCACAAGCAAGGGAAATTCAGAAGCTATGGGTGCCCAGAAATGTATTTTCTGTTGTACAGCAGCATGTGGATGGGGCGGAACTGCCTGTTGAGGGTGTGAGAAACACCTTCCCGGAATGGTAATTTCCCCTTTTGGAGGGGGGGAGGGGTCGCCGATTTTGCTGAAAAAAAAGTTTCGAGGTAGGGTGTGGATTTCGCGGATCAGTACCCCCTTGCTCCAAACCCTGACCCACATCACATAAAACCATTGACATAAAATCTTGTCTGACAATCTGCAACTGCGCCTAGAACAGTTTTCAAGCAATAGAGAGCTTGCGGTAGCCACCAGATCGGACTGGTAGCTAATTTTCCTAGACAGTGGGCAATGCTGTCGGACCAAGGCAGCCACTATTTGTAGCTCTGAGGGAGACCACAAAATAGTGGCTAGCTGAGAATAAGCTGCCCCTGCATTTGTCCGTGGTGAAAGCCACCAGTTTCATCTGGTGGCTACCGCAACCTCTGTAATTTATCTATACAACTTGTGGACCTATAAGTCTTGCTTCCAAAGAGAACTAAAGTTCAAATTGCCACAATCTATACTGATTGGAACCCTGAACTTGCACAAGGATTATAGTGCTTGAGTTGATCTATTGCATTATCGAACTGCGTATTCATTTACAAGGTTTGGTTTGTGGTTATTCACCGCTCGCCCCATAGTCACCGTTTCAATGGGACATTGACAGGACAATACCATTGCCCAGATATAAGTGTTATGCATTCAATCTTGGTGAAGAGACCCGCTAGACTTAGTTCTCACACAATTCAATTGTGAAGAGCCAGTTTAGAACCTAAACTCACACCTCAAACTACAGTGGCTGCCAGCAGTGTAAGTGTGAGCACAATAGCCCTGCCCCCACCATCTGTTTAACTGCACCTGCTTGTTGATTGTCACCATTCTCACAAGAGAGTTATGAGTCAAGTGTCTGTCTGCCAAAGTCTGCCTACCTATTCTGCTTCTTGGCTAGCTGCCAGTTAGTGCTAGGGTCTGACACTCACACGGAAAGTGAAGACTTTCAACGGTCAAGGGTTTACTTGAGTCTTGATATTCTGCCAGTGTGAAGTCCCTGCTAACCTTGCATTCACAGTGCTTAGATCACATAGTTGATATTGAAACAAAGCCTTATTCCCCCAATGCACACCCTCTTGACAGGTAATACATACCCTACTTCCTTGAACACACACGAGTATTAGGATTGGATAAGTGTCCTACCCCCATTTTGGTTGGATTGTGATTAGTGACTAGTTCACTTCACTCTCTAGTCAATTTCATTCGATTACACAGCCACACCCTAGTGCACCGTTTCGGTGCATTGGCTTCCTATGTGCTATTGGGACAGACCCCCACCCTCTGATCCCTGTCCATAGTGAGGGAAGTCATCCTGGCGTTCAGACTGTACTTTACTGCCCACATTAAGCCATTTTCTGATCAATAGAAGGAAAGATTATTGATATTGCCTTGGGACGAGGAATCTCTTGGGGAGGAAGAATATGAACATGGTATCTCCTTATTTGTTCTCTGTCTTGCATTCGAGCTAAACCTCCCATATTACGGTAACGAAACCGAGCAGGATGAATACAGATACGAGGAACATTTTCAGCGAGGGGACGAGGACGATGCTTGGGAGGACGAGGCAGATAAACCGGATTATCACTGGCATAATGAATGAATGGATATAACGAGGACAATCGTCAGGCTGCCTCTGAACCCAATCCCCCAAATTTGTGCTGTACAATCTGCCTAGACACTGTCTGCAGGCCCGTTGTGTGAGTCCTTTATGCATCTGTCCTTTTTTACATTTTCTGAAATGCCATTCAGGACACTCTGCATGCACATAGTATTTTGTGATGAGTGCATCTATAATGTACTTCATCACAGCTTGCTCGCGTGTCCGCTTTTGCCGTGCAACCATAACCGAGCCCCCCGAACTCGATATGATGTTGGACTGTTACCTGGAGCAAATGATCGCCGACGGCACTGTAACTGGGCCCTCTGGCGGTAGCAGCAGATCTTCGCGACCAAGTATTGCTTTGAGATCGAGGAGCTGTTTAGACAGCTGTTTGATCTGACAGCACAAGTCCGCGGAGGAAAAGTCTAAAGTCCGTTAACGACTACATCAACATTACCCACTCCGGAATTCTGTTGTTTCGGAGTTACTGGAATGTTCCTGATATCTTGAATTCCAGCAACAGAATAAGCACAGCTTAAACTAGACATTTCAGGGTTAGTATCTACCTCGCTGAAACAATGAGTATCCGACTTCGTAATTCTGTGGTTGATATGCAACGTATCAGACAGTGTATCAGTCGCCGATCCGGAGCGGCCCGCCCCGGGCCGGATGATCCGGCAGTATCAGCAGCAGTATCAGTCGCTTGGATTTGCTAATAAGTATCAGGCAGGCACCTGATACCTCCAGTTTCAGTTGGTCCAAAACTAGACCTGATTTCTCCAATATTGGTAGCTCTTATATTGTGGCTGGAACATGAGATATCAGGAACATCTTCAGACCTGCCAATACAATCAATTTGGCGGAGGTGACCCGACCGCAGGTCACTGCTCTGACGTCAGCGATTGAGTGATTCAAGTGCGCAGATGGCCAGGCTGAGCTGGAGGATCGCTTTGCCGATTATATCAATGCACAAGAAGTTGAGTTGAAGAAACAATTGGAAGGGATTCAGTTCAAGCTCAGTTCAGAGACGGTTGCGCAGGTTCTGAACGGTACTCGCATTGAAGAGGTACGCATCAGTCAGACTGCCCCGACTTTCTTTTTCACGCGTGTCCAGGCTATTTTTATACTTCTTGCACTGGTGTTAAGGCGGCACGTCGCCAGAATGCTCTCGGGACTGGAGAAGGACTTGGATTCGAATGAATCACGAGACGACGCTCAAGTGATAGTCTGTATCGTTGACACAGTCAAGTCCCGATACGTCGACCTCCGGGGTGCGCAAAATGTTTATGCTCGGATACTGTACTATTTCGATTAATTCGTGTTCGATTCGGAATTTTTGATACAATTAAAATCTAAAAGAAATCCGACAAATCGAGAAAAAATTATTGCCGCAATAAAAAAAAAAGTGGCTGTGACGCGTGACAAACGAATTGAATGAAATAGTACAGTATCGCTCATTGATACGGATACCAGAACAAACCCAACTGTCGCAACAAGTCACGGATGTGAAATTGACCTTCGAATCACTGTCTTTTGGGTTGGTATGCCACATGCATCCATCTCAACAAGTAGATTTCGACGAAGCAGATTGTAGTTCAAGGTTATTTGACCAAGAATATTCTAGCCAAGCCATTATCGAATGGCGAGACCTCCGGCCAGTTCTTTTCCTTGTTTTCTTTACTGCGAGTTGCACTGATAGAGCTCTCGGACGAACCCGATGGTTGCGGAGGAAGCACCCCTCGCGAGGTGTCCTCCTCGAGGCGCTGACATCAAGTGAGAGGACCGAAACCTTCATTGAAACTTCTAAACGCGACATGTAGGCTGTGGCACTCCTTCATCCTAATCGACCACGAGGGCTCAGGACAGATCAGCGCCAAAGAGCTTCGTGCGCACTTTTCTTCATCTTCAGCACCAGGTATTCATCAGCCAATTCTCAGAGCGCGCCCTCCTGAATGCCAACTGGACTCGTGCGTCCTCTGTTAGCGCCATGACCCTGATTCATCGCCGTTCACAGCTTTCCATCGAAGCACTGTGACTATTCTGATGACGCTCTTGTTCTTTCAATTTCTCGAGCTTCTAAAGGTTTCACAATTTTGGGCAGGACAAGGATCAAGTGGGGACTATAGATTTTCACGAGGTGTGTCGATTGAGGATGCGATTGCGATCACTGTATTGACTCAGAAATCCTGTACCAGTTTGCCGGCTTGTGGCAATTTATCGAGGACTGGAAGAAAGTTTTCGAGCACTTCGACAAGGACCACTCGGGGATGATCGACAAGGATGAGTTAGCTGATGTTCTGCTGGGGAAGTTTGGATGGACGCTGTCGCCGAGGGTGCTCAACCAAATGCAACGCACATTCGGTGAGTTCAGTGCTATTACATCAATCGCACTTCCCTTATCTCCCCTGTACCAGCCTCCAAAACCGCTGCTCAGACTCGCAACTCGCCGCCAGGGTTTTCACTCGACACATTCCTGCGCGTCATCGTTATTGTCCAGCAGCTGAGTGAGGAATTCACGATCCTCGACACTGATCATGATGACGTGATCCGGATTGGGTACGACTAACTTGTTCAAATTGTGTTGAGTCTTCTGCTGAAGTTGGGCTGAACGGCTGGAATCTGGCTACCGAATCGTTTTCCGGTGCACACGAGCTTGGACGAATGAATAGTTTTGTGTCTCATACTCTCGAAAAGAAATAGATCACTGCATGTTGGCTTACATTTGCTATACCGGACGACTGGGTCAAGAATCCCGGGGTGTTAGTGGGTATCAAGCCGAAATCATCACACTCCCCCTCCATTAGCAAATTGACAGATCAGCTTTTCGGCACTTTTCGATCTTCCAAAAGTTCAAAAAGGTCAAAAAAGGTGTTCAATCTCTTTATAAAGTTCCGTATGTCTGTCTGCTCTTTTCAATCTCCGATGACTTCATTGACGACGGCTCAACGGTTCCTTATGCCTGGGGCGATCCGTTGTGGCGGGTCTAGATGCCGAGACTTTCGGTCCACTTCCCGCCGCTCCGCATTATCACCATCCATCCCTTCTACCTCCATTATGCTCGCAATTCTCCGTGGGTTCCCGATATATGTCTAGGCTTCACAAGCGGTCGCCGGCGCTTCTCACCGGCTCTCACTTGCTTGTGCTAGTTGTATTGAGGTTGAGCATGCATTTAAAAAAAAATGAACTGAGCTTGACTGGGCTCTACTTCACCCCCAGAGTCTACTCGACCGTGGACTTGAATTGAACTCAGCTGAGCTGAGCACGGTCTCCAGCCTGCGGCGGAAAATTGACGGACATTTACAACTTTATTGGACAAGAAGCTGATCAAGGGTGATTTTGGGGAGTATCGGCATGTTCCCGATGTCAGCTGTGAATGCCCGGGTTTGTCGAGCCGATTCGGTCCATTGGCACGGCTTCAAAGAACACCAAAGCCGCCATCATATATGGGGTCGGAGCTTAAATGGCTTCAGACAGACAGAGAAGCGTAATTTTATAAAGACGATGCCGAAGTGGGCTGTGCATTGACCGAAAGACAGTGAAGTTTAACGTTGATGTGTTAAAGACTTGGGCGTGATGAACCAAAAGAGGGTGAAAAGGCTTCAGACATGGATAATTTTATAAAGAGAGAGAATCTCTCTCTTTGCAAAATCATGTGTCTAGCTGTCCGAAGTCTTTTCAAATTCTGCCAACTCTGCTCTTGGATCAATTTGCCAAAACCTATCTCCCTCTTTATAAAATTATCCATGTCTGTCTGAAGCTTTTCAGACTCCGCTTTTGGCTCATCGGACCCCACTCTTCACCTTGAACTTGGGAAATAGCGCCGATGGGAACATCAATCTGTCCAGGCTTTAGTAAACATCGACCTTTTAGACCCAGAATGCGAGCTGCGGTTCCCTCCAATCGCCGTCTATCATTCCTCCATCCAATAGGCTCGGGGACTCTCCGTAGATTTACTGATGAGCGAGTAACTAAATATGTACTGAGAATAAATATCAATTCAATTCCACTCAACTGAAGTCTGCCACCCAAGAAATCCTGACCATTTGACAGACAGGATTTGACCTCACAAAAGAGGGTGGGAGGCCGCAAAGCGGCCGATCAGCCCCTTCTTCACCTTGTAAAAGCACACAAAAATGTTAGCATCTACAGACACAATCCCTTGTAATCCGGTAGGCCAGAAGGCCGAGGTTGCTTTTGACATTTGACATTGGACATCAACATGTTGCTTATATTGATTTAGCAGCACTGATCACAAGGAAAGTAAGTACATACCATTCTCGTGCTACAGTATGGCCAGAATTCTATGGTGAACAAGAGCGCGATGAGGGGCTTTGCACCCCACCACTTCGGTTGAATATCGGAGGGTGCCAGAGGATTGATGGCAGAGTTTAAAATGGCTTCGGACAGACAGACACACATAATTTTAATTAAGGGGTGAGGTGATGGTCCACCCTTCTGAAATTCCTGCATTAATCAGAGGTAATGGAGGTGTTTAACTATTGAAAAGACTAGTGAGGAGAAACTAAGGTACATTGGGGAAGATCAAGGAATGTAGAGCTTGTAAAAATGAATGGGTGTGAGTGGGATCAAGAGCTCTAGTATTTTGTGTGAACTACTAATCATCATCCTCTTCATTGTTCCCTCTTTGTCCTGATCACCCAGAGGTACAAGTCCCAAAGATTTACAGTGATTTGTCCCTGTGTTTGTCTGATCTTTGAATCAGCAAGTGAAATTCACAGGTCTGCATTTTGCTTTCTGACTTGAATGACAACTTGTGGCCAATGCAGAGGACACTCCGCTGGGATTCAAAGGGACAAAATCCCTCCTCCTCAACCTCTTCGTGTGAACCCAGGAAGGACCAAGCAGCAGCCACACTGTGTAGATTCACCTGTGAGCTACACCCTCCCTCCAGCTTTGGAGATTCCCGGCAACAGTTCGGACAAGGAAGGCAGCTTCCCGTTGCCACGAGTTTTCTTTGAGTGATCGCTCACCGCTCCCATGGGGGCTGTGACTGGGCTGCAGACCAATGAATCTGACAACAATTTGCTTCTGTCTGCTAATGGAGCCAGGGGCACAGCTACATCTTCCATTCGTTGCACTGACAATCTTGCTGCAGGTGAATGCGGGGGGTCAGCCAGGGATGGTCATTGATGTATTCGGGCTGGTCAATGAGGTAGCGGACAGACAAACACGGTTTGCCCCACGTGTTGTGACGGTCACATAGCCATTTTTGGAACTGACTGTATATAATTCACCATTTGGCTCATTTTTCAGCGACTTATGAAAAATCAGCCTCAACAGTCCCTGTGGTAGATTTATATTGAGAGTGACCATGAATTTTCTTGTGAATTTCGGTCCAAAATTGAAGGACAAGTTATGATTATACTGGCCAGGCCCTGCTACAAAACAGTGTTTGGGTTCCCTCCCTGTACAATTCTAGTCAAGAGTCTGGGGGAAGTACACAATGTCTCTTTGTACTCCCTGGCCACCTAAGCAGCCTGTGAACCATCAAGTCCGTGGTGGCAACACAATCATCGGGATGTGTTTGATGGCGTTCTTTGGCAGGTTCAGGCAGTTCAGCCTCTTCCGTGTGGATTTTTTGGAGGTAGGCATGAGAGAGATATTGATGGGACTGCTGCTGGAAACATTTTCAGAGCACAGTGGGCAAAGAAACTTTGCAACACATGCGGCAGAGCCACACATTGAAGTACTTGAGCTGGTATCCTTGTATTTTGGGGAACTAGTGACTCAATTCTCTACATTTCTGTAATATTAAATCTCAGATGGCAATAGCAGACCGATTCCTAGAGAACTGTTGAGCTGAAATTTTTATTTTGCATGTTGTCTGCCTCTTGTGCATTAATCAATGTATTTTCTGTACAATAACTTCCCAATATGGTCATGTCACACGAGATCACGCGGGGCAACCACATTTGTTTGTCCGCTACCTTAGCAGTGCACAGGTATACCTGCTTTGGTGGACACACTACCTTCCTTTGACTCAACAATTCCCAGAAAGCCATGCAACCTCTGGGGACAGAGACTGAGTACATCTTGACTCAACCTGCAATACCTGGGACTCAATTTATGCTGATAGCGATTTATGTTGATGATGATGAGGAGCTTCCATTGAATCAATTTGTTGTTGGCTTCACAGACAATCTCAATGAGCAGCTAGTCTTTCTGAACCAACTCAACAGTGAGTTCCCTTGATTCTTTTTCAGATTGCCTTGTTTATTTACATCAGCACCTGAACTTGTGGAGAATTGGCATGACTGAGCAAACTCAGCAAGCTCACGGATCAACCACAGGGCTATGTGTATATTATGTAGTGTATGCACATTGTCAGATCCTCATCTGTTTGCCTTTCATACCACCACATCCTGTGTACTCTATAGGCCAAACATTCCTCTTGCATGCAGTCATTGGTACCCAGTGATAAGCCAGTAATTGGGCCATAATCAGATACACACAATTTTGCGTGTTTCTGATTATACTCATTACTGAAACTGTTGTTTCTATACGGCAGTACTGATTCCTGGTAGCTGTCTGGTAAACCACAGAGAAACGGATGGAGGCTCTAAGGAATTAGAACATCCATTGGCAAGTCTCACCCTGAAGACTGTAAGGGAACATGCAGCCAATTAACAAGTCAAGGAAACTTTGTTTGACTTGTTTTCAACATCCACTTAAACAATGGAAACAGGTCAAGGGAACAGGGGTTGGGCAATGCATTGTGTTGTATTGAGATGCTGGAAGGTCGCATTAGGTCGTGAGTGTGTGTCGGGTGTTAGAGTTGCCAGTTTCCATTGAATGTGAATATATCAAAACAGGTTGTTGGCTATTGGGGGATCTGGATCACAGCTCTAAAGGTGTTCAAAGGTTCTTTCTCAAGAACCCTTTCTGGGAAATACCTCAGAAACAGGTATCTCCCGAAACCTACAAAGGTGTATTATCAAGTTCCACACTTGGAACAGAGGGGAGATTTGAGTTGAAGCAGAAAACAGGTTGAACAAGTGCAGTGCTGATCTATCGGTGATTAACACACCGTCTGAATAGTACAGGGGTGCTGCTGATGGGTTCCTGCTGCATAATTGGGAAGGGAACATGGTGTGCTCACACTTGGGAACCAATGGGAGATGACGCTCGGAAGAACAACCGATGGAAACATGGTTCAAGAGGTGGATAAATGGACAATTGACTCACTGGGTTTGTGTTCTGTGCTTTGTAATTGTGTTTTGACATTTGTATAAGTATCAGGAGGTGTTTCTGTGATGGACACAGTATCATCCCCTGAACTAGTAGGCTATACACTTGCACACTGGGTTGATCTGGGATCCTCGGCGAACACACTCCTATAGAGTAGCACTATTAGTCGAAATCTTATTTGTTTCTGAATCATATATTATTCTGGAAACACACTTGGACCTTGGTCTGGAAAGCTTGTGACTCTGTTGAAAGAAACATTATTGTTGCGGAGTGGGTTTCAGAAAGTATCATCTTAAGAAGACTCTGGAAATGTGGCTGCTGTACAGGGCTCAGAAAGTACTGTGAACATATTTGGCCTATAAGCTAGGGGCCTTACTTGAGTCTATGGGACTTCTTTAAAACATGTTCTCAGGCCACTTAGTGGTACACACACAATGCTGTGAAGCTATAAATCTATATCTTTCTTAGAAACTATGTTTCCACTGTGTCTAGAAACATGTTATTCGCATCTTGCCCTTTATCTCTTGCTGAGATATGAAACCTCTCCCTACAACCTTTACAAGGCCCTGTACTAGGGGCTGTAACTTGTCGGGATCTCTGAAATGTGCAGATAAAGCTGTTTGATTTGTTTATTGGTTTCTACAGTCTCAGGACTGTTTCTATGCTGATCACCAATCAAGTGGTTGTTATTTTTTTGTTATATAGGTTCTGAGCACATCAATCACTGGGTTCCCTGCCACCTAGTAAATCTTCTACAGAACTCACCGCATCACAAGCGTATTGAGAGGCTCATTGCTGAAATCCATTGCTTGCAGGGCATTGCAGTGGTTTTGCTTTCACCTGATCACTAAACAGTACTCACCCAAAACTGTATCGCACTGTGATGGCCATGATGGTAACTGTCAATGGACTTGCATGTGATTGGAGCAGCTTCAGCAGGCACCAAGTCCACCTCTGTAGGTATATGTTCACGATAACCACATAGGTGGTGGTGAAAGTGGTACCCAGACATCTACAAACCATTTATTATGTGTATCCAGCTCAAAAACTATACATAAAATTACAATATCTTGAAATTACATGTCTTGTCACATCAGGTGAGTCAGTGACCATTGTTACACTCTCACCATCAGTCTTCGACACCAGCTCCCATTTCTGATGCTGTTGCAAGAAGTGTCATAAAGAGAAGGAGGTAACACCCCAATATTTGAAGGTGAAGTTCAGTGGAATGGGGATTGAGGTTAATGTTAAATGCCAGGAATGCTCAGAAAAGGACAGTGCAAATTTATGGGAAAGCATGGCAGCAGAAAACCAGAGAAGGAGAACAAGGACCTGGCTGATGGTGATGGGAACATGGTGTCTGGAGGCACTGATGATGCATCAGATTTTTTCGGTGTTGCTGCCGTGAATGTGAACACTTTTCTGGAAGTGTTATCGGCCGTGGGCAACATCAAGATGTTCTTGGCTCGTTGTCATATCAGCTCTCAGGAAGGAAAAAGTCAGAGATGCTATGGACAGTGTTGTGGAACTGGTTTGGACTGCAAGGGTTTGGGTGAGGATTGGTTATCGCTTCCAGTACGTCTTTCTCACACTGTGTCTAAAACTCGATTTAATATATTGGTAGCTATCATTCTTCCTGCCAGTTCAGAAATAGTTCCACTACACGCTATCAACTATTAATGATTGACGGCATTCAGGGAAAACCATACCTGAGTACTTGGACATTAACGACGTGAGCAAAAAAAATTTGCTATTTGACTTCAGTCCAATGGAGCCGCAATTCCAGGTAATTTCCGAGTCAACACCAGAGAAGCTCAAGCAGGAATACATGCTGCATATTCGGAGTTTCCAGTCTGATTAGCCGAGTGCATGCACAGCAATTCCGACTGGTTTCCGAGTGCACAACTTTATTCCAATTAACCAAACGAAGTGCTCAAGAGTCCGGGTCATTTCTGAGTTCAAAACTGGACCAATGAATATTGCAATGTTGATCACAGATAAGTACATGGAGGGGGGGACATGGTGGTTGAGAGCAAGAGGGGTGTTGCGAACCCGTCCCAGTAGAGCGACCTTCCCACCATGCCTCCCCCTCCACCTCTGCCGCACCCAGAGAGCCGCGCTGCACCCCCGCCCCGCCCGTCAAGCCTTAGCCGTACAATGCCCCCCACTAGACCCGACCCTAGACCCTACTTTATCCACCAGCGCCCACCTCCCCGGGGCCTATACCCCAATTACTCTAGGCTCGCGACCACTTACCTTATTTGATTCCAGGTCCCGACCCACTCTCCTACTTGCGCAAAAGCGCTTCCATCCGTTTGTCATAGATTTGGCATCCAGATATGCTTTCGCGGACACTACATACATTACTATAACCCCTCCCGAGACCCGTAGATAACATGTGTGTAGAAGTATGCCCAGCGTGCCGCACGCGGCGAGGGGCAAAGTTATGGGAATGCAAAAAAAAAAAAAAAAAAAAAAAAAAAAAAAAGAGGGGTGTTGATTGCTGATGGCCTGTTGGACTACCAGGTGTCCTTTTCTTCCACAATTGTCTTATGTACAGACAGCGGCACCCAAATAACCCAGACACCTGATGGACTGCCACTATTGCCTTTCTCTTGGGGCTTGCTACTATAGACTCCCAGAAAAGAATGAGCTATGGGAAGGAAGAAGACCGACATTAACGTGGTCTGTCTGTATGGTACCTGCCGACTGGCTCCACGGCACTGAGCTTCACACATTTGACAGTTGTCGGCCATGTAGACTCTGGAAAGTTGACCACGGCAGGGCACTTAATTTCCAAGTGCAGTGGCATTGACACACGCACAATTGACAAGTTGGAGAAGGAGTCAAATAAGCTTGGGAAGGCATCCTTCAAGTTTGGTTGTGTCGCAATCTTGTTGAGTTTTCCCTTCAATTATCCTGATCACAACCAACAGCATGGGTGTTCGACACGCTGAAGGTTGAGGGTGAACAAGGGATCACCATCAATATCGCACTGCGCAAGTGCGAGACCCCTAGGTCCGTCGTTACTGTGAGCCCTTTCTTTCATGGCTTTTAGCCAGCCCAATCTTGAAGAAGTGGCTGACTTCTCGAGTCGCAGGTCATCAATGCACCTGGGCACCCTGACGTTATCAAAAACATGATAACCGGAAACCCCCTGGCTGACTGTGCCATTCTCATTGTCTCTGCTGGCACTGGTGAGTTCAAGAGTAGTATCTCCCAACATGGTCAGACTCGTGAGCACACCCTCCTTGCATTTACGTTCAGGATATGTCAACCCATCGTTGCCATCAACAAGATGGACAACATTGAGGTTTAGTATTCATTCATCTTACTTCATCGATCTAATTGTGAAGGCGTGACCTCTCCTTAGTGTTGAGTGTTCTGGCCAACACCTTTCCATGAACCAATCAAAAGGGGCACCTGCTGAACCAACAGTTGTAATTATTAAGGCTCCAACCATTTCCATTTGGAAATGTTTTATAACCATTTTTATTTTTGTTTTGGTTGGGGACCTTTGCAAACAATAAACAAAAATAAAATAAACAGTTATTTTCAGAGGCCTACTCCGAGTCCCACTTTGGTCTAACCACAGCATCGGCTGGAAGGCTGTTCACCCCGTTCCATAGTTTCAGGCTCAAACTAGCCCCAGCGCAACTTAGGACACCATTTTGGCACTGCACCTCATGGGCAAACTGTCCGGCCGACTTTCGGTCACAGATCACTGAAAGACTTCAAACTGTCAACTGGGTTTGAGCAGGTTCATGAAGGCAGAAATTAGCCTTCAGTCCATCCTGCCATGAGTGTGCATCAAGGTGAAGTGTCTGGAATACTTCTTTCACATCTTTATTCAATCATACCTCTGGCCAGAAAACTTCATTTTAAAATGTTTAAAACAGTTTTTTAAAAATGTTTGTTTCCGTTTCTGTTTATTTTACCCCCAGTTGCAAACAAAAACAAAAAGGTTGGAGCCTTAGTTGTAATAGCAAGTACCATCATGGCACTACAAAACCTCCGGAAATCGCAGCCCGTGTTTAACCCAATTGGGTTTAGTGTTTCCCTAGCTTGGCTTGGCCTGGAAAACACAGCTTTGACTTGGCTTCACCTGGCTCAGGTTTGAAAAATCCTAGTCTCTGTTAAAGACCAGAAATGGATGATGACCAAGATGTATCTGTATATGGTCTGTGAGCAATCATGACCCCATCAGGGAGACATGGACTGATTTTGGAAGAGGGACTCCTGCAGGTGAAGCACTGCAAGCAAAGCGAGTCAAGGAAGGCAAATTGGAATTGGAATTGAAATTGGAATCGGAAGAAAGAGGTTAATGTATTTTACATAAATGATAATATTATACTCACTATACAAATTGGGTGACTTTCCGTAAGCATTTTTAATTTGTGGTAAATATCTAGATAATTTTTGCCGGGATGCCGCAGGTGCCATCAGGACCCCATCGGCCTGAGATCTCGCTTAGACCCTCAAATAGATTGTAGTTATCCTGATTCTAGATAAGGGGTAGGTACCCCTCGTCTACAGTTTGCATGTTGAGAATAAACCAAACTAGGGAAGTACGGTGATGGCTGTGTGGCTGTGAGCACTCTTCGCTTCCACTCTGCTCGGATGCTCGCTCTCTTCCTCTCTGTCTGCCGTCTTCCTTGTCTCGGTCTCAAACCTGCCTCGCTAGCAACACATCGGTCACCAACCAATCAAATTATTGGTCAACACATGTACTTCCCTTCAAATGCTCTCCAAATACGGTGGTATGGCGTGTTTTCAGGCACGGCGGCTCGCGATGGACACATGGAAAGACTAGGTACCATCACTATTGCTGTGACCCGCTGCCCAATAATTTCACAGTGTTTGTTGCCTTGTCAGCCTCTTACTACCTGTAAGCGGGGAGCTCTCCGAATAATTCCGGCACTATAACTGTGCTCCCAGTGAGTCGTCTTGGACACTGTCCATGTGCGAGCCTTGTTCTCGACGTCTTTGCAGAGCTAGAATCCCGATTTTTGCCGACTGAGGGGGCTTTAAAAGGGTCGGAGCAAGTTTGGATGGTCATTGGTGCGCCGCCCATTTTTGCTCTCAGCTCTATCTCGTGTGAACATGTCTGAACAACCCCCATCATACACCCTTTACTCCCAGCTATGCGCCTGAGCTCAGTCGCAACACTAACGGCAACATTCTGTACTGTGATCCTCAAGGCCATTGGCTTCCTTACAACGGACCTCTTCCGGTATGTTCCTGCAATTACACCAATCGGTTTCACGCTTACAATTAGCAGAGCAAACAACAGGCAATGTCAGAGCACACTGCACAACAGCTTGGCCATGTTCCTCTGGTATGCATTGTTTTTTATTACTCGTGACTTCTGTGCTGATCTTTTCTAGAACGACAAGAGCCGCAGTGGACCCGACTCACCAATTGAACATGCATTTGCGCCTCAGGTACCTACCCTACTTTTCTTTTTACATTTTCATCTCCTCATGCACGTTAGCCCGAATACCAGTTTACGCTGCAGCCCATCCAAAACAGCACATCAGCACCCCTTCCCATCGACCCTGCCCTACTTCCTTTGCCTGGCAGCCCCGATATCGACCTGAGGGACGGTCTCACCATCGCCAACACCATTGGCCTCAAACGTGCTGAGAAGGTCGGTGGTAGCTGCCACAAGGGCAAGGAACACGTGGATCCAAAGGGGAAGAAGAGGCAACGTGTCTCCTCCATCTCCGACAATGATAGCGAGCCAGTTGCGAAACACAGGTGTCCGCACGGATCCACAAACTATGGCAAGGACAATGTTTGCAAGATGTTCAACTTTGTTGCGGAATTGCTTCCCGTGGGCCAGAAGGGTTGGAAGGAGGTGGAACGGCGGTAAAACAAGTGGGCAAAGCAGAATGGGCGGGCTGAACGACCACCGAAGGCTCTTGAGAACAAGTACAAGCAGGTGCATAATTATTTGAATTGAATTTGCATACAATGCACAGACACTGACATATTTTCAGTACCTGAGGCAAGGAAACACACCAGCAGTGCATCCTGCCCACCCGAGGTCAAGCACGCGCATGAGATTGAAGACCTCATCAATCAGCATGTCGGCACTCGCGAGCTGAGCGACTCCGAGTTCAACGACTGGTCTGACAATGGCTCCTCAGATGACGACATCAAGGTTGTCGAGCACACTGCTGATAAGCAGGCTATCTGGCCTTGCCTGGAATCTCGCTAATGTTGGGATTCCTGTGCATTATCAAGTTAGATGTACATCTCCAGGATAACATGAGTCCTGAATGGTTAATCAGGCACATCCTGCATGAGGGTTTAATCAGCCCGCCCCAGAGCACATTAATCAGAACCTCCCATACTGATTAAGGTTCGATTCAACGGGTTTAATAATAGAGTCCTTATAATCACTTGATTAAAGCTCTGCGGGGCCAACAAATATCAGGGAACTTAAATATCCACTCTGAATAACCAGTGTCTATTGGCAGAGATAGAACTGTGGGTTTGACGCACCTTGTTGTGGTTGATTTGGCCTATTCTGGAGACGTGTCTGGACACATGATTAATCACCGATCAATGTTGCTATCCCAATATGGGTTCTTGACTCGGGCAAGGCTTCATCGGTGTATATCTCAACAACTACTGGGTGGTTTGGGGAGATTAGGGTATCTACAGAAAGCTGATACCCAACGCTCCTTGAATCTGAAGGTGTTAATCAAGGGACTTTAACCATTAAACTGGTTCAACTCCGTTACCGTCCCAAATTGGGTTCTCGGGTTGATCAAGAATTGACAAGGTTATATCTTGGGAACCACTTGGTGGATCAGGGAGTTCTGGGTATCTACAGAAATGGGAGATTCAGCACTTTCTGAATCCAATGGTCTGAAGGGCAGGACAACACTATTTGGCTTGGAAGTTCAGTCAAGTCAGACAACCAATCGGAAACAAGGAGTTAAATGGCAGATCTTTAGCTTACTCAGGTAGTGTAATTAGAGTAGTGTAAGCATAAATGTACAGTATATAAGGAAGGCAGTTCTAGCATGGACACACTACTGCTGGGTGGGTGGCACAGGTGCTAGGTCCTGGTCTCAATTAAGAGACTCGGATCTAGGGCTTGTGTTAACTACCATAGTTGGGGTGGGGTAGGCACTGGGTCTCAGTCTCAATTAAGAGACTCAGATCCAGGGCTTGTGTTACTTCAATCGGGGTGGCGCAGGTGCTAGGTTCCGGTCTCAATTAAGAGACTTGGATCTAGGGCTTGTGTTACAATGGGTAGTCCGCGCTTGTGATCCTGGACTGGTTCTATTAAGAGCTTTGCTTTGTTTGCACAATGTGATTAATATGTCTTGCCTTCGGTGGAAGTAAAACACATAATTTGGGATTGTGATTAAGAGGTGTGAAGGGATTTGGGATTTGTATTGAGAACACGGCACCACTACAGCAGCCTTGGAAGGCTTATTATTTGGGATTATAGGTTACAGTCGAAAGGGACCTTAAACAATCAGCAGCCTTGGAAGGCTTATATTTGGGATTGGTTTTGGATTGGTGTTGGATTGACGCACTCGGTTGGCTATGCCAAGAGAGGGTCTTGATACCACCACAACAGTCTTGCACGCCATTAGTCAAGTGCTCTCGTTCTGAGCACTTGATTAAGGGCTTCAACCAGTCGAACCGAAGTATCTGTGTCCCTTTTCTACTCCTTCACAGTTTTGTGAAGAAGTCTAAAATGCATTAATACTCGTCAGGACGTCTAAGCTTGTGCAACCAGGGGGAACAAGGATGTGGATTCGGTTAGTGGTTGTGGCTTGTACTGCTGCATTCCGCTCATTGGTCCATGTTATCAGTAGTACTCCAGCTTTAGGCGGACCGAGGCAAAGCCTTTCACTGTCTGCAGCAATCACAGAAGTAAAGGGAAGGACGATCCCGGGGGGGCAATGCTACACCCCCACGAGGCAAGTTTCCGATCCCATTGACCCTGTGTATGAAATCCCAGATGAGCACCCCCATACAGACAGTGAGAGTATAATCACTCACGGCGCGCGGGCGGGGACAGCGAGCCACGGAACCAAGGGAGGCGACATGGACCCCAAAGCTGTGGGGGGATTTTGTGATTGTCGTACCAGAGGAGGGAGGAGTGCAGCAGCGTGCACAAAAACACGCCGAAGCCGAGCGCGCGGCGTAGGAAGGCAATCACAGAGCGACGTGCAGAGAGAATGCGGAAAGGCAATGACCTGGAGCGGGTGGCAGGAGCAGAGGAGAGGAGGGTTGCAGCAGACACGAGGAGGGTGCTGGAGGCGCTGGTTCAACGGGGAGCAGAGGAAGGGTGCAGATGAAGGAGCGGAGGAGAATGCAGGTGATTTCCAAAAACGGACTGAGCAGCTACGGGCTGCTTAGCCCAACAAACTCAGAGGGGATTTCGCGAATCCCCTCGAGGGAAGTCCCGCCGCACCTCGGCGTAAACACGTTGAATGTTACTGACGCCTTTGGTAGCAGAAAGCCCTGCCGCAACCACAAGCTGGAGAGTCAGAGCGGAACATGGCTCAAACAGGCCTGTGCAAAGTTGCTAAAGGAAGATTATACAAAGCTTGGAACTTCGCACGTGCGACACTCTGGAGGGGCCTCGCGAACCCCTCCCAGGGGAGTACAATCCCCCTGGAAACCGAGACCAAAACCGCAAATTGACAGCCACATTGACAGCTGTCTACCCCACCTCCGCGATGGAGTGCCCAACCTTGGTGAACCAACGCAGGACTGGGCTGAGATTTGGCACCTCGACGACGCCGCAGGCGATGCACGCGACGACCCCGGCACCAAACAGCCAGAGTCTGCCGGTAGCACAGACTGCACACTCTTTACATGCAAGACCAATTCAAGAGATACGTGCCGCATGGCCCGAATCACTATCGGCAAGGACCTCAGCGCAGAAAAGCGCCAGCAGGTAGACGAGCTCCTGGACGAGTTCATAGACGTGTTTGGACTGTCCATGAGCGAAGTCTACGCCGTGCCTGGTGTAGAGCACCGGCTCGATGTGCCCAATGGCGCAAAATTCAAGACAAAAATCAGTCAAAGGCCGCTAAGTCCTCCCCAGCGTGTCTTCTTCAACAAAGTCATTGATGAAATGCTTGACACCGATGTGATTCGGGTTATTAATCCCGCAGATGTCAAATGTTGTGGGGCCACAATGCTCACGCAGAAGGCACACAATGGGGACGGACTCACCATCGAGGAGTTGCAACGCCGGGTCGATGACCAGTGCGTCGCAAGTGGCTTCGAGACGGTGTTTCCACACGAAATTCGAAGGGGCTCCCAACCCCCCGAAGCTCACTGACGTGGCGGAGGAGCAGAAATGGCGTGTCTGTCAGAGTTTCAAAGCTCTGAACGACGCAACGAAGGTGGCCCCCATGCCACAGGGTGACACTCACACCAAGCAGCAGCGCCTTAGTGGTCACCACTGGGTGCACACCTTCGACTTCGCGTTGGGCTTCTACGCATGTGCCATCTGTGAGGAAGACCAGCTGTACATCTGCTTTGACGTAGAGGGCCACGGGTACTTCTGCTATAAGTGGATGCCCTTCGGGCTCACAGGTGCGCCATTGATGTTCACTAACATGATGGCAGCAGAGCTTGGTGACCTCGTTGGTAACCTCTTCGAGCTGTTCATCGACGATAGGGGCATGGCAGGGGATGATTTTGGCGAATTGCTCGCTGACTTGCGCACTTTATTCACCAGATACCGAGAAAGCAGGTTGACCCTATCTGCAGCCAAATCCAAATTCTTCACCACCGAGGTGATGTTTGCCAGTGGACGTGTTGGACCAGACGGTATCAAGCCTGACCTCACCAAGCTCACAGCGGTTGTGGACTGGGAGAAACCCTGCAACTTTCAGAACTTGGGTGCATTCTTGGGGCTGACGGGATACTTCTGTACACTTGTTAAAGGCTACGCTGGTATAGCGCAACCACTGACCGACTTGATTCGCACGGTGGAGGTCCCATGATGCAGGGGCAAAGGTGTGTTCCAGCGTGCGATGAAGTCCCATTTCCTCGCAGGTGCATGGGGGGCAAAGGAGCAACATGCATTCCTAGCGCTCAAGATTGCACTAACACAGGAGCCTGTACTCAAAGGGCCGATGTTTGACGGTCGTCTGTTCATTGTCACAACAGACGGCAGCAAGTACGGATTCACTGGGATGTTGTCCCAGTGGCACATCACGGTCAATGTGGATGGAAAGGAGACCGGGCACCTCCACCCGGTCAGCTTCGCGTCGAAGCGCACCTCAGTGTCGGAGGAACAGTACAAGCTGTTCCTGCCCGAGTTTGCTGCATTGAAATATAGCCTCGACAAGTTCTCGGACTTAATTTGGGGCTTCCCAGTTGAGCTTGAGACCACCTGCCAGGCCCTTCACGACCACCTTCTCAACGACAGCCTCAACGCGACACACGCACGCTGGCGGGAGGTTGTCACAGACCACCAGATAGTTGACGTACACCACCACTCGGGCAAGGGCAACGTCGTCACCAACGGCCTGAGCCGCAAGTTCGTTGGTGTACCGCTCACGCCAGGTGATGGGCATGAATGGACCGTCTGCGAAGACTGGGAGGCGCGAACTGGTCTTACACATACATTCTTCCACATCGCCGAGGAGACTCAGTATTCTGACTTGCTCAACAGATTTCGTGGCGAGCCGATATTCCAGCAAGTTGTTCAGCACTACTCGAGCTTGACCACAACACATCTCTGCACGAGCGGAAGCGCGTGCAACACCGCACTCTCAATTATTTCATCAAGGACAGAAAGTTGTGGAAGCTCAGGCCCAAGAACGTCTGAGCGCGTGCAAAGGTTGAGTGCGTCACAAAGCTTGAGGCTGTGGAGCTCGCACGCAACGTGCACGAGAGCAACAGGCATTTCCACTGTAACATGATCAAGGTGTAATTGATCGACCGCATCTGCAGCCCCGCACTCGACCAGTCAATTGTCATGGCAATCACAGAGTGCGGGCGCTGCAAGAACTTTGGGGCACGGCACATCCACTCACTTCTCGAGCTGATAACACACTGCCACCCATTCAACTTGATGGTCGGTGACACATTGTCCATGCCGCGTGGCAAAGGGGGGTACCACAAGCTGTCCCTAAACATGGATGTGTTTGTCCAGCGACTTTGGGTGAGGCTGCTGACTACGGCCGCATTGGGGGACACAACAGTGAAAACACTGAGCAACGTATGGGGTAATTTTCGCCAACCTGAAACCTACATGTGTGACGGCGGGCCAGAGTTTGACAACTGGAAGCTGTGAAAGCTGTGCGAGGAGTCGGGCATTGAGCTGCACATTGTGCTGAAGTATTCACCTTGGGTGAATGGCTTCCTCGAAGGCATGAACTCGAAGCTCCTGGGGAGGCTGAAGCGCCTGTGCGTGCCGGGCCTCGGGGAGGACAATTACGACAAGATGCAATGGGAGGACCTACTGGAGAACTGGTCCCAGCACCTTGAGGCCGCTGTTTTCGCTCTCAATAACTGTATCCTTCCCACACTGAAATTCTCCCCAGACGAACTCTTATATGGGCTGGTCGTCAACACCACGCATACTCCGGTCGACGAAGCTGTGCTTCCTGTCTATGAGGCAGACGCGGGTCTCCAGATGGCGTACATGGGCCAACTACGAATGGACGGCTACACCAAGATGGTTGATCACGCGGTGTGCCGCAAGGCCCAGTTCGACAAGAAGATTCGCGTGCAGGCACCGAAGGAGGTCATATTTAAGACCGGATCCCTGGTACAGCAATATGTAACGAAATACGAGACGGGTGCGACCTTCCTCGTTGAGCGCAAGATGGTGCCGATGTGGTCAGCGCCCAGGCGCATCACCAGCTGCGCACAAAACTTGTACAAAATTGAAACCCTCGAGGACTACCGATTAGCGGCTGGTTCAGGCTCCTGTGGCAATTCATCCCAAGGAGGGGTACCATCTTGGACGAGCTCCAGCACGAGTGGGTGATGGGTCTGGAGGAGTTGAGAATAGAGGATGTAGAGGACGGCAAAGACACTGGTGGGAGCGACAATGTTGAGGGGGACAATGAGGGCGGGGGAGCAGTCGGGTGACATGACGAGGACACCGCATCTGCTTGGGGAGGGAGGGCACATGTGGTGGTGCGGTCCGCACCCCACATCGCGTTCCACATTAGGCCGAGAGCAGTTGTTTGTTTAGAGTAGCGTTGACAGACCTGGTATTGGGGCACCCGGGCATTTATTCAAATCTGCTCAAGTTGCAACATGCTATAATGTACTTCATTACATTATGACATCATCTCACAAGGGCTAATGCTGGCCTGAGCAGTTAGCTAAAAGGGTTATCATGTGTCTCAAACCATTAGAAAGATGCTGGACAACGATCCTGGTAAAGGGTTGATGTGAGAAGTCGCTAATGGAGCAATCACGGAAAGTGCCTTACCATCCTGGAAACAGATTGGGGCTACTGCACATCCCTGACCAAGGGTGTATTACAAGGGAATATCCTTCTGAACTAGAGGGATCATCGTTGGGCATCATCTGACGTCTTCAGAACTGCGAAGAGAAGGCTGGACTTGGTCAATCTACCAATTGACTAGGAAACCATACTCGGGTACTGGGAAGCGGCGGCTATCACGGTTTTCAGACAAATCACTTACGCAGTTCAAGGTGGAACCATTTGAGCAGATGGTTACCAAGGAGGATAACGGAGCGCTGACGAGGAGGTCAGCTAAAAGTTGACATATCAACAATATCCCATCACAATCGTTCTAAGCGATGTAGATCTTGACTCATCGTTAAGCTCGGCTCGTTGATGTTTCTCATAAATCTCTCTCAATTTTACTAATCGCTTGATATCTGACAGGAGTTCATCGGCTAGCTGCCATACCACTAGTCATATACCCTGAACCCTATTGCACGTTTGTATCTGTCTCATTTATATTTAGAATCCTGTAACATATTTAAGTGGATGGTTATGGGAGGAACACCAGTGAATCTCACCCCACCTGTTGGACGCGAGGGTACTAGACTTCACGCTTAACCGGTCAAGTAGGCATTCATTCGAAGACACCCAGAAGCTATACCAAGTTTCGTTTGTTTTCCCTGTTTGAATATTATCTGTGTTGGATTTGGATCTTTATAAACGACGCATGGACATATTGGATAAACAGAACAGACGCGTGGAATATAAGGAAACGGATCGGACTTGACAATTGGTTGTAATCTCGCAAGGATTAGCAATCACGGATGCTATTTGGAATCGGGATTCATAAAGAATCACTTGCGCTACGCATCGGAGTACTATCTCCAAACCTAGACCCACATCATACAAAACCGTTGAACATAAAATCTCGTCTGTCTATCCGTGATTGCGCCTAGAACAGATTTGAGCAAGTTTTATCTATACGACTTGTAGACCTGTAAAGTCTTGCTTCCCAAAGAGAACTAAAGTTCAAATTGCCACAATCTATACTGGATTGGAACCCCGACTTGCACGAGGACTATAGTGTTTGAGTTGTTGTAGTTGCATTATCGAACCACGTATTCGTTTACAAGGTTTGGTTTGTGGTTATTTCACCGCCAGCCCTATAGTCAGTGTTTCCGCGTAGCCACACATCATCATCATCCTGGTCTTCACTGTGCCACGACCATTCGCAGTTTCGCCATCCGTTCCCCGCCCGACCCAGCCGGGCCGACGTCTAGCCCCCCGTGTTCCCGACCCGAGGCTATGCCTCCAGTATCACCCATCAAGAGGGTGTGCAAAGGTTTTATAACATTCTGTTTCAATAGCAAACTATGTGGTTTAAGCATGGTTATGCTGGGGGTAGCAGGGACTTAATGCCAACAGAATATCAAGACTCAAGTAAACCTTTGACTGTTCAAAGTCTTCAGTTTCTTTGTGAGTGGCAGAACCTAGCACTCCTGGTAACTAGCCAAGAAGCAGAAGGTAGGGCAGATTATCAACAGACAGACACTACTTCAATATCAACCTCATCCTGCATGAATGGCAGCGGTATCAACGAAACGGGGCAGTTACACAGAAGGTGGGGGCTGGGCTAATTGTGCGGACAGTTACACTGAAGGCAACGGTCTCACTTCTATTCAACAACAAGTCTTTAATCCTGGAGGCCTAAAGTGCTGCTACAGGAGACAGGTTATAGTAGGTTGAATGGGAGCTCTTATATCAATGCAGTGGTAGTCTTTTCGACATCCCGTGTCTTCTAATCTTTTCTGTGTGTCTTCAAATCTATCTGATATCTTTCCACAACTCTAGAGTCTACTATACTGCCCATATATCTGGGGGATAGTTTACTGGCTAATACAGAGTACACAGCTGGCTTTTATACATTTTAGAGAGAAGTAAAGGAGATAGACAGAATGAATAGGAACAGTAAAGGGTGGGAGCCCGAGTAGCAAATGGCCAATGGTGTAGAAGGCATTCTCAACCATGGGTATTATGACCTGCTACTGGGGCTAGTCCTCATGTATTTCTCTAGCACACCATAAGGTGTGCTTAGTTGTCTTGGTTTCCATCTTTCTGACTGATCAAGTCAGTCTTAGTCAATTCCTATTCAACTTCTGTATCAGTCTCACACTTCACAAGCTCAGTGGAACTCATAGTAAATATCAAGCGGTGCGACACTGACAGACTAGTATAGTGACCAGTGGAATATAGTGCAGGGTTATTCTGTAGTGTCAATCCTCATCAATCATATCAGTCATCCTTGATGCGAGGCCCGCATCTTTCTAACAGTCAGATCTGCCTGAGTAACCACAGTGATGGTTAACTCAGTAAATGTCTTCATCCCAATCTAATCAGTTGGACTTATACACAAAATCAAGCAGCGTGATATCTCTGCCGGCCCTAATGTGGTTGTACCAATTCTGACTTTGTATATCTTGTTTTAATAGTCATCAGACTATTCAGAGGCTTTTGAAGTGGCAAGTCAATAATTCTGAGGAGTTCCCTGATGTTTCACCTCCAGCACATAAGATAATGGTTTACCGCCACCGTCTATAGCTCAGTGTAGAATATCATAGTCAGGATGTAACAGCCTTTTGAGCTGTCTTGTCAAGTCTACTCAATCCTTCATAGTTGATTTGTTACACTGACTTTTGGCCATCAATAGTGTAGCCTACCACCCCAGGAAGTGTACACCATAATCTAATGCCTCACTTCTGCCCACTAATAGGTTCAAAATGAAATAAAAACTGGTGTTCTCATGCATGTTTTGGTACACGCTCTATCACCGGACGCTAGTCGATCTTGTCCTGTCCATGTTGGAGGATAACTACAGCCAGGAAGTGAAGGTAGCAATGAACCAGCAGGGGATACGTGCAATTCATGACAGAACTGCTGCAGAGGATGAGGTTTCTGATGGCAAAACAGAACCGACTACTTGGAGAGGAGACCGTTTGTCCTATAAGCAAGTGTTGAAACTTGCTGATTATATTGCAAACAATTGGACTGGAAGGACAGCGGGTGTGATGCTGCTTGATAGTCCTCGGGCTAGCACGTCTACACATGTTCCTGGACTTATTCCAACTCTGGTTTCATGGGATTCAACTCCTGTGAATTCGATAAAAACAGAGGTCAATGAAAGACTTAACGTCTTTGTGGGACAAATGGCACAACTGAGAGATATGGTGATCCTGCAAGAGAAACGTCTTGCAAAAACTTGAAAAAGATAGAAACATCTTTTGAGAGTACGGTGAAAACTGTTGAGTCAGGCTGTTAGGTGTCTCCTCCTCACATGGACAACCATCCATGTGAACAGGCTGATGAAAGGTGTGAGCCATGTGAACAGCGCGAAACTCACCCAGACATGGCCTGTCATTTCTGTAACGGTCCTCACTATATCAGGGATTGCCGGAACAAGGATGAATTTATAACTCTGGGATGGGTTAAGGTTGAGGACGGACAGCTCAGGCTGGGAATGGGTGGTTGGATACCGAGGCATCCTGAAAACTTGAGCCGTATGCAAAAAGTGGAGGAGCACTTCTGGTGGCAGGGTGTCACCAGGGAGTCGGCCAAAGCCCAGCACACTGGGATGATGCTGAGTTTCTACTCTAGCATGTCTTGGGCTCAGGAGGATGGATGCGGAAACAGATATACTGACAGGATGGATCACCTGTATGATACAACGGAGGACGAGATTCGATCTGTAAAAATACAGCAGATGAGTCATGGTCCTAGCCAAAATTACATGGCTCCGTCTCTTGCTTTCCAGCAGAGTCTTCAGTTTCCAACAACCGGGGCCCAACCCCTTGCTTCAAATAGCAGTGTTCAACCACCACAACAATTCCTGCAGGTCCTACAGGGACAGTTTGCTAGCCCACCTGTTCAGGTGAATAACGGTGAAACAGTGCACTAGGGGGTGGCCGTGAAATCTAATGGATTGACTAGTGAGAAAAGCGAACTAGTCACTCTACTCAAACCAACCAAAAGCAAAACAAATCACAAATCCTAATCCTAATACTCGTGTGTGTGTGTTCAGGGAAGTAGGGTACGTATCACCCCTCCAGCTCTATGTTTCAAGGAACCAACCAGAGAGAAGGCGTATAAACTGGTTTCCAAGTTGGATGATGGAAACATCGTACAGAACTTGGTTAATCAGACCAGAAACATGGTGCTGGAGAGCGTTACAGTTTGGATGATGACAGCCATGAACAGAGAATACACGAAGGCACTGAGGGAGACAACATTGAAGGTGCAGAAACCTATGAAGCCAGTTGTAATCGCTGGTTTCTTGGCAGAAGCACCTGATCTCCTATTCATGGAGGAAGATGGGCCTGTACGACTGGAAAGCAATGCAATATCAATAGACAGTCTGGCTCCCGTCAACTCTGTGTATATTTCTACAGAGAAGGACATGGGTCTGGAACCCGGTCGTGTGGTGGTACCAGATATTGTTCTACAATATTACTTTACTTTGGCACCTAACCAGGCACCAAAACAGATCTACACCGCTATGGAATCAGCCAACCTACGGGTTCTTTTCCCAGCAGTAGAAGGCTGACAGAAACTGGAGAGTGTTGTGGATCCTGGTTCAGAAATTGTTTCTATGGCTAAACATGTGGCAGAACAGTTGGGTCTTTCCTAGGACCCAGACATTACCATATACATGCAGAGTGCAAACACACAGCTGAAGCAATCTGCGGGCTTGGTGCGCAATGTTTGATTCACCTTTGGTGATATCCACATGTATCTACAGGCCTATATTATAGAAGCAACTGCATACAATGTTGTCAGCAACAGCTCTGGGTCAGCTAAACAGCAAGTAACCCAGCGAGAACCCCAACCAGGATAAACCCGATAGACACTAGTAGCTCGTGTGTTCCCCAAGCAGTAGGACCAACTGTACGGTGTCCTCTCTAGGAGACGCGAGGCGAAACCCAGAATGAGTCAAAGAGGGTATGATATCCACTCAGGTATAAAACCCAGGGTGTGGATGCAAACTGCAATACGATGTATAGGAAGTGGGGCAGGGTGGAGACAATGCCTATGTCAAGCCAAGGTAGAAGCCTGAGATTAGATGAGGTAGAATCTACTGTACATAGAGATTCTACCAAGCTTATATAGGCTTTGAAACAAGTTAAAGTGATCGCAATCAGTTGCAATCAGTTCCTGTACCGCAGCATTAAGGACCATTAATGCTGATACTCCTGGACTCCTCTGTGTCCGTTTCTGTGACGTTGGAGGATTTAGGAGACCCAATGTTCGGGTTTCCTAATCCTTAATGTCATTGTCTCCAGTGGTTCAAACCCCAATCAGTTTGCAACCAGTCATGTACTTTGTGTATGCTTCTGTGTCAGCTGTGATGTGTCTGGGGACTAGGATTCATCTGTACGGCTTCCTAGTCCCTAATGTCTTCTGTATCCCGTGGCACAGACTACCCCAAGTCTGGAGCTTTAGAATCCGTGGCCGGGGTTCAACCATGAGAAGGTCACGTGGTGGTGTCATGAGAGTCCCGTGCCGCTAAGACATGTCTGTATCCATATGGACACATTGTGTGAAAAAGTAGAACCCGGGTGATTCATGACATCACCCTCCCCCCCCCTCTTCAAGGTTGTTGTCCCCAATGACCCTTAGGTCCCTGTCCCTTTCCTTCACTTTCTTCTCCAAGGTGAGTTTTATCCTTCAAAAATTTCCTGCATCATGGGGCTTATTGTCACTCCCCATCGATAAATACCCAAATTCTTCAGTGTTCTCCCTTCGTGGTGATCCCGTTATCTGGATTGTAAATTCCACACCATGTTACAATGACAACACCCAAGCGTACACAAGTCAATATAATGACAAGGGATCAGGGGGTGCAAGGTATTAACTGCTCATCAATGAAGTTGAATAAAAACACTAGGAGAGGTACAGAATAAACTACGACTAGGCTACAATTATATACTGTTCGTTGTATCTAATCAAACCGTACGAACTACCTTCCTGATAAGTAACGGCTATGATCTGAGCATAAGCCTCCGGCGTGGTAAATGTTCATAAGTAATGCTATGCTACTATATATAAACTAAATGAAATGTCTATGCCAGTAACCACATGAAGTTTGATTAAACAATCTGCATCTCAACGGAAAATCAGGTTTGATCCTTGATTGTTTAGTTACATGAAAGGGGACAGGGAGGGCCAGGGTCATTGGTGAGGTACAGAGTTTCTGTTTAATCAAGGGTTGTCAATCATGGATAATCACAGTTCATGTTCAAACATGAACACGAACAAAAACAGTGTTCACCAGGGCTCAAAGGTGAAAATGTGCCAACCAGGGGACTCAAACAAGTGACCTCTCCAAAACCGAAGAAATCAGAGAGAAAGCACCATAACCACTAGGCCATGCAACCATTGCAAACTGCCTACCAGCCTGGAATAAATCAGGTACTAATTAACATTTTGGACTTGGACTTTTTGCAACCAACTTGCATTTTTTGCTCTCCACTTTAATTTTCTGCTCACTAATAACACTGATACATCCAAATAAGTGGGGAGGATCATTGAGATCTTCATTTCACTGATGCAATTTCACTGTGATAAACTTATAGGTTAGAAAACAAATATGAGTCTCACAGTATTCAAAGTGTATGAACTTTAATTTCCTGCTCACTAGTGTGGTAGTGCCCCGGGGTCGCGTCGGGGAGCTCTACCGACCAGGTGACGTGGCGGCTAATGCAGACAAAGGGCTTGATACATGTGCTACTACATCATGTGCCTACATCCTGAACTCCCTACCACACTAGTAACACTGCACTGGTTGGGAAATTCAAGTTTTTCAGCACAATTTACAGCGAAAAATGTTGTTTGTTTTTCAGACATTTTTCACTGAAAAAGGTAGTGAAAAACTCAAAAATATTTCATTATTTTGTGAGTTTGAGGTGAAAAATTCAAAAGGAAGCTCAAAAAAGGTGAAAAAGATTTGAATTTTTCACTGCTTCTTCCAGTGAAAAATGTCTGAAAAACAAACAACATTTTTCACCTTAAATTGTGCTGAAAATCTTGAATCTCCCAACCAGTGCTGGTATGTTCAAATATTCAATAAGTTCTGGAGAAGATCATTAGATGTTAATACAGTGTGCTGACTTTTCTGTGCCTTGCTTAGGGAGATCCTGGAACCCGGATGGGTTCTTGTCCTCTCCTTCATAGAAAATCTCATGTTTTGCTTTTCACAACATCTTATTCAGTCAATCCAGGTGCTAATTCTGGTGGCATGCTTCTAGGATCTTCAAACCTCACTCAAATTAACAGGTAAAAAAACCTGTGACATTCCCCATCCCACCATTTTATAAAAACACTTCAAAAAGCTTCCTCTTGATCAGGTGTTGGTCTTCAGGTAATGGTTGCAGTCCTGGATTCAGAAGCGGACAGACAGATCTGCCAGAGTGACAGATAGAAAAGTGTCCAGAGCGATGGACAGAAAAGCGGCCAGAGCAGGGGTTCCCCTGACACTCAAGGCATTACCTTTTTCACCAGCTCTGCAATTCCAGACCTTCAATAGGCTGGGTGCCATGATGCACCTTCATGCAACTTTCATGTCATTAGTAAAGTGGAGAGCAAAAAAGTTCTTGGCTGTGTTGCAAGTTGGTTGCAAAAAGTCCAAGTCCAAAATGTTAATTAGTACCTGATTTATTCCAGGCTGGTGGGCAGTTTGCAGTGGTTGCATGGCCTAGTGGTTATGGTGCTTTCTCTCTGATTTCTTCAGTTTTGGAGAGGTCACTCGTTTGAGTCCCCTGGTTGGCACATTTTCACCTTTGAGCCCTGGTAAACACTGTTTTTGTTCGTGTTCATGTTTGAACATGAACCATGATTATCCATGATTAACAACCCTTGATTAAACAGAAACTCTGTACCTCACCAATGACCCTGGCCCTCCCTGTCCCCTTTCATTGACTAAACACCCTGAACCCGTTCATCAAGTTGACTGGCTCCTTCATCTCTGGTTGGGAACTTTCACCGCCAACGGCTCCTGGGCCTCCTTCTGGGCGTTTTTAAATTCGGTTCTCCCCCCAATTCGTTACTACTCATCTCCTTGCCTCCCCGTCTTCAATTTCTGGTCCCAGATTGCAGACTATCCTCAGGTCTGGTCTTTGGACGAAATCACACATCAACACTTCCTGGTGTGTGCCTGGTTGTTGTTTTGGTGTGTCGAGGAGCGGAGTCCAGCCAACTGGCCTGTCCAGATTTATTGGCTTCGGCAGGGAATGCAATCCACCATGCCCAGTGTCTTCAACGAGCTTCTGGACCGAAAATGCTCTTGTCATTTGAGACCTCGTTCGACGAGTACCGCCAATCCCGCAGAGATCATGTCCACGAAGTCCATCATCAACGGCAACTCTTCAAATTTGTGGTATGTTGTTTTTCGAATGTCTGTGCGATTTTCCTGCCTGACTCATAGCACGGCTACACATGGAGTACGTCCTTTTCTGGCTCAGCCACCTGGGCTTCAGGGTAGCTTGGTCCAGGTGTTATGACCAGCTTCTGGTCCACTTGTTCCCCGAGGTGTTCCCTGACGTACCCATAGCAGCTCGCCAATCGGAGCTGACTCAAATTTGGTTGCACCTCCTTGACTCCCACTGTCTAGCTTCTCGTGCATGGTCAGGTCCTGCACCCTTCGATGCTCCTACGGGTATCTCCCATATCCGCCTCATCCTGATAGGGGAGCCTGATATCCATTCTGGGTTCCAGCCTAGAACCCACCCCCGATCGCCTTGGGTTCTTCTGCTCCATTGTGCAGAACCCAGTCCTCGCCTCCGACACAAGCTTCCACAAGATGATCAGGGAGGTAGGCGATGTGTACCTGCTGCACCCGCTCATGGTGCACTCTGCGACGAAGAACGCAACGCGTGTGCCGAGGGTGATAACGAATCCGCTGGTGGCGTTGAAGGAGCCATTTCGCTTGAGTCGGGGCATCAAAGCGGGGGACAAATTCAGCCTAGTAGAACAGAAGACGCTGCAGGAGCTAGGATTTCCAGAGGGCCTGGATGGGTGCAAGATCGAGGGTGGGTGGGCGGTGTTCGTACCTAGAAGAATCAAGATCCAGGAGGAGATGAAGGAGCGGGGAATGCAAGAGGTTTGCGAAACTTGAAGAGGGTAAGGCAGCTGGCGTGTAGAGCCGTCCAGACGTATCTGAATGCAAGAAAAAATAAGGCTTGAGAAGGGGGGGAACCCTTTGCTTCGAGCGTGGCAGAACCGATAATCAACATTCAGTCGCATTGTTGATCCTAGCCAGTGCAAGCGAGCCTTCGAGCACCTATTTAAAGGTTTCTAGATGCTACCAAAGAACCGTCTTGTTGAGGAGGCACACTGCGGAAGACCCAGAGTTCAGAGCTTGATATCCAGCTGTGTCTTGTGCCAAACAACGGAAGGGCTGCCACTCACTCCACTCCCATCTTCCGCACCGTGCTTGGCTTTGGCTACGGGTTATTCTAAATTTAAACCCCATACCCAAATCTCACACGTTCATCGATCTGCATGTTGAGTGAGGTGACTCGAAGTGAGAGAGGGAGTGATGGTGCCACAGAGACTTCAAGACCCAGGCACTTGCATTGTGCCCGAAAAACGACTTGGATCCATTTGTTCATTTACCTTTTCCATCGACACGAGTCGAAAGGCATTCAAGCAGAGCAAGAAGGTGGAAGATGTGCAGTATAGTGCAGGCTGCCACCAACACATACGCGTTCCCAGAATAAGCAGGATCAAGATCCCGGAGGGAGATGGAGAGCCTGAGGCTTGTAAGTGGGTAGGTACACGGCTATCCCGGGAATCTCTGGAATTCAAGTGACTTCCAAAGAATTCTGATGATTCGCCTATTCAAGGGAATCCCAAGGGAAAACCGTTGGAATCCATTGTTCCCATAAAGCTGGTAAGGCCGATGAGCGGCACAGCCCGCTACCAAGCTGGGCCTTACTATGCTATGAGATTAAGACATAAATTTCAGGGTGGCCCAAAGCTCACTCGGTCGATGCTTGCCGCACACCGACCAGTTCGCATTCGGCCGCAGTATCATGTTGGGTAAGGGTTCCACATTGCCTACCATGATGCTCATTACTACCTCGGGTTCATTGTAACAACTCGCCATTGACATTTGCTTCTGGTCTGCATTTAGGACAACATTCAAAATGGTCTGTGCAACACCAGCGGCAGAAGGATAACTCCGTATAGAGCTCGACAAGTTGCAAGTTCAGGGTGGTGGGATCTAGAGGCATCACATTCATTGAACGGATTATTGAAGCAAGTACCAGTGATAATATGGTGAATGAGTGCACAGCAGCATTGAATGAGACTCATGTTTTGGTGAGCAATATCATGTAATGCAAGGGCATGTTGGATTACAGCAAGATCAGTATGGAAAACTGAAATATGTGCATGTGTAGAATAGTGACCAAGAAAGATATCAAGGATAATATTCGAAGATTTTATGTGTGTTATTCATCAGGATAGCGGAAATGGATGTGCAACGGCAAAGATGCTGGTCTACACAGATGCAGCTAGAGATGACCTCTGAGTGCCAAAATGTAAGCACCAGAAGGGGCGATATTAGATTGACACATACCGAGATTGTGGGCAACATGCTGAAAGTTGGGATCCACCATGTCAGGACTGTTTGAGGAGGAGTGGGATGAAATGACAAAATTGGCAACAAAATCAAAGGCGGGCCAATGAAATACTTGTTTGTGGAAGCAGAAGATCAGCGACACCCGAGGACAAGAAAAGCAAGGATCAGCAACAGATTCACGACCATATTGGATCCAGTCTCGGCCAAGAACCAGATCATAGGGCAAAGAGGAGACAACATAGAGATCCATTTGAAGACTAGAGACGGAATTCATGCAAGGTACCGTAAGGATTCCGGAAGCCATAGCATGTCGAGTGCAAATTCCAGAACTCAGAACCCAGTCTAAAGAAAGGAGAGACCTCTCGGCATCGCAGTTTACAGTGGTTGACAAAGGCATATTGTCGAAGGTACCTGTCGCAGCCATTGGGGAGCCCATGTTTGTAGAAGTGGGAGGAGAGCAAAGAAGCAAAGGATTGATGCTACGTGGCATTGAAAGCAGAAAGCTCCAATATCGGTCACCTATCGGGTTAAAACAGTAAGCTTGATTATGAGGTGAGCAACGGCAGCCTTCGGCAATCGCAGGGGCTTAAAGCGAGCCGAAGCATTTTGGCTGAGAGGAAATGTGCTTACGCAAAAAGCAATGACGAAAATGTGATCCACCGCCAAAAAGCACTTTGATCGCGACCACTATAAGAACCCGTACCTAAAGGTAGCGGGAATCAATTCCTTTGAAAAAACGATGGAGAGTCTTGTAGGAAATAGTTCGAATTGATGCATCAATCCGGCCGTATCAACTGATGCCATCTGAAACTGTCGGAATCCTTTGAATCGGCGGCCCAGCAAATTCCAAGGGATCCCAGGATAGCCGTGTAGATTTACACGGCACGGTCCCACTTAGGAACGCCGGTTTCCAGGGGTTATCCCGGTGTGTTCACGGTAATTACACCATTGCCCCTGGGCCTCCTCAGATCCCTCTGTAGATTGTCGGGTGGTCCGGACCAGCTCGCCGCGGTGGAACTATTAAAACCTGAAGAAGCAAAAAAAAAAAAAAAAGTCAACAGATCAATGGGAAAATACCTCACCAGGACTTGAAGCTTGAAGAGCGCCTGTGACTCATTGATGCGTGCCGCCATTGCAGATGTTGCGCACGATGACTATCCGAATTGAACGCTCTCGAAAGACGGAGATGTCGCACCCAGTGGTCGGTAGTTGCTGAGAACCCAGATCGCAGTTGCATCCAAAAACCACGCACAGCCACACCTCTTAAAATTCAAATTCGCCTAAGTCATCCTTCGTGTCCAAAAAAAAAAAAATCGAATATTCGTGATAATACAATACTGGATACTACTAGCTACAGCTACAACGAGTGTTTGGGTACGGGTACGGATACATTAGAGATATAGAAATATAGTGAGTGTGTGTGTAGGATATCGATACATCATGTCGTGAGGACGGAGAACGAGAATGAGAGTGGATGTGCTGCTATCGTGGCGTCGCAAGAAAGTCGCAAGAAACAAGAAAGAAAAAAAAACGTATCGCGATCGTCGCAAAAAGCCAAGCAAAAAACAAGAGAACGTGCAGGAGGAAGGAAGGAAAGAATCATCGCAAAAACAACCCCACAGGGATCGGCTTCCTCCGCATCCCCCTCGCTCCCCCCGCTGCACGCGCTCCCGCAGTCGTCGGAGTCGCTGTGCCCCGAGTCGCTGCTCTCGCTTCCACTCGGCGCGGCGCGGGAAGAGGAGGCGCGCGAGGAGTACGACCACCGCTGGCGCGGGGCGCTGGTGTTGGCGCCGCACGTAGGCGTAGGCGTAGCGGAGACGGGCGCGGGCGGCGCAGGAGAGATAACCAACACATCCTCCACCGTCAGCCTCTTCCCTCCTTTGCCCTTGCCCTTCCCCCTCTTAGGATTAGGAGTGCTCAAAACGGTAGCGCTCCCCATCGGCTTCGGCTTCGGCTTCTGGCCGGGCGACTTGGGAAAGTGCATATACCGCCGCAGCCCCGCCGCGCGCGCGAACGCGAACGTCTTCGGCGACGACGCGACGCCGGGGGAGCGGCGTGCGTGGGCGGAGTGCACGGAGGAGAGCGTGGAGGAGGACCAGCGGGAGCGGAGCACCGCGCGTTCGGGCTCTTGTTGGCAGTAGGGAGAAGCGGGCGCGGGGGTACACGGAGAATGGGATGATGCAAGAAGGGAAAGCGGCTCCACCGCCAACGCCAGCCTCAACTGCGACGCGCGCGGGCGGGGGTGCCAGCCCGTGTACCGCCCCGGCCCCGCTATCGGAGCTGACGCTGACGCTGAGCACGCCGATGTCGATGCGAACGCGGGGTTGGGGAGCGGGAGGGGCGAGGGCGGGAAGCTCCACTTCTCCTCTACCGAAGACAGAGAAGAGGCAGGCGAGGTAGGGGACAGCGGAGAAGAAGAAGGGGAGGACGGTACACACGCGACCAGCGGCGAGAGCGGGACCTCCTCGTACGCGTCGCCGTAGGACACCGCACACGCCTCCCACGCCTCGTCCTCCTCCTCCTCTTCCCACTCAGAGGAGGAGACGTCGGAGGGGACGCCCTGCGTCTCCGCCGGGAAGCGCCTTTGCGGGGAAGACGAGGCGGGGGACGGGGAGAGCAGCGCCGCGAGCCGCTCACTCGAGCTCGAGCAGGCTGTCGGAAGAAAAACACACACGTCAGTCTCGTGGGAAGGGGAGAGAAAAGAGGGACCACGTACCCGAATTCGAGTCGTACGAATGGTGCGAGGAAGAAGGGGAAGGCGTGCCAAACGGCGCATACGCGGTCCAGTGGGCGTGCTCAGCGCGTCGGTCGGGAGGGGCGTCTTGGGCGGGGCGCGCGTTCTCGAGCGAGACAAAGCCGGCGACGAGCGCGAGGCAGGGGCGGAGGCGGAGGCGGGTGAGAGGTAGCATGAAGCGGACGCAGACGCCGTATTCGGGCTCGGTCCGACAGCGAGCGAGTACGAGTGCGAGTGGGAGTGCGAGGTGACGATCGGCGGCGGGGGCGGCGCGCGCGTCGGGATGGGGATGCTGGCACGGACTGCCGGGCTGCGGCGTACCGAGGGTGTCGGGATAATGGCAGACTCGCGCAGCGCGCGCGACGAGGGCAGAGCGGCAGACATGGGCAACGACTCGCAGGAGGGGGAAGCAGGGAAGGACGGCGGCAGGGGCGGGGCGAGGGTGATGAAGCTGCCCGCGTGCGCGGCGTAGTACTCGTCGTCGTCCTGCCACGTGTCGTCGTCTTCCTCTTCGCACTCATCTGCTGCTGGGAGCGTCGAGGTAGAGGCGACAGGCTGCGGCGGGGGCGGGACGGGCGACACGGCGCGCTTGACGATAGCGAGCGGCTTGATGGTTTTGCACCGAATGACCGCCTGCCCCTTGAGCTCCGCCGCGACGTCGTAGCTCTCCGCGGTGGGCGAGGGCGTGGGCGTCGTGGGCAGCCCGCTCGACACCGGGCTCGCGGAGCGCGAGCTGCTTCCCTCCGACGAAGTGGGCGAGTCGCAGCGCGGAAGGGGCGGGGACGGACGCGGGCACTCGTAGTCAGAGTCCAACCACGGTGTGCGCTGCACGGCGGTGAAAAGCGGCGACGTGCGGGGGATGGCGAGGTCCGAGACGCCGTGTCGCCGCTTGGCTTTCATGGAGTTGTTCTTTTTCGGGGTCGTGAGTTCGGGTGCGGGCTCCTCCTCGAGGATGCTGCTGAGCCCTGAGAGGGTGCTGCGCCGGATAACGCGCGATTGGCGCTTGATATATGAGGACACTGGACGCCCAGTAGGTTAGAATAAGCCAATGAAATGGGGGAAAGGAACTCACAGCTGCTCATCGGTCGTAGATGTAAAGTCAAGTCAAGTCGTAGTCGTCAAAGTCAAAGGTAAAGTCGAGAGAGCCAAGCTTCTTCCATTTTATACACGCAGCCCAAGGACATTGTTCACTATGGGTCTGGGCGGAGACTTGAGATTCGCAGGGCACGTCCAGTGAGACACCCAGATTTCATAGTATCCGCCATTAAAGCTCACAGTGGGCGGTTTTGATGGCATCATCAGCGCTTGATGGGCGCCTTTTCTTTTGCACCACAACCTTGCCCGCAACCCGTTTTCGACTGTGGAACAATTTGTGTATCTGAGCGGTACTGCGCGTCCCAGCGAGCTTCGCTCCTCTACGCATAAAATGATCGCTCCATGCTTGACGTTATGCTCCTGGTTGGCCCACCCTCGCTTCTCTCATCGCACAGCATGCCCCCTCTTCGTTCGCTCCGTTAACATTCTAGTTCCTATTCAATTGGTTCTTTCACGGCCCTCCTTGCTTGCTTCATTCACTCCATTTATCTTCTCTTCACCGCGCCTCATCCCGCCTCGTCCTGTCCACCTCTCATAATGTATGACATGAGATAACATGTCCTCAGGCCTGAGGCAGCCCTTCATGCCATGTGTGCGTCAGGCCTGCCTATCACGCCATCTAGTTCTATTATCGATCAACCCATTCCTGTGCCAGCTCCTGCGTTCCCCTCGTCAGGCGCGTCTTTTTCTCTTTGCTGCCATTTTCACCCGCGCCCGGGCCTATCTTTATGTGTGTGCGAGTTTCCTGCTCATCGATGGCCTCGCTGCGGTCTTCGTTCACTCGCACCAGCCCACACGTTTGCCCCTCGCCCATATGTACTGCAGTGACACACCCCGGCCCATCGCGCAACTAACTCCAGCCCAGATGCTTCCTCGCATCCGCGCTCCATACCGTGCTACCAGCTCCATCGCGTGCGTCCGCACCATCGCCACTCCTGTCCCTTTCACTTCGTGCGCTGCCACTGGCCACTCTCCCTCCCGTTTGTGATCAGCCTTTCGATCGGGAACGTAGATGTGCTGAGTCCGGGCATGGGCGTGGTGCAGACGAGCACGGCGTATTGGCACATCGATTAAATATTCACTGTTCGATGCATTAAAGGCGGCAGGCGCCGCCGTCCACACGCGCTGGCCCACGATGGAATGTCAGGTATGGCATCTGGCGCTATCCGTCTTAATCCATGTATCCATCTGCTATAGCGACCTCGAAGTGCCGTTTCTTCGCAGCGTTGGGTTGCATCTTTACACGGCCCCGCCTGCTTTCTCTAATTCTTTGCACCCCCTCGCATTTCCTGATGAACGCAATTGCGGTTCCTCTTGTTTCTCTCTCATCTCTGTGAATCTGTGCATCCTCAGCTCGTCCCACCACAATTCCTCGCTAATCATGTTGTACTCGATTCTTTGCTCATCGTTCCCTTCGACCATTCTCTCGTTGTCTCACTTTGTCGATGCTCTTCTCGGGTTATGGTGTGTATGCAATTTCTTAGATTCTCGCATTATCAGATTCCCGTCCGTATATCGGTTCCCCTCTCCCTTTCTGAATGACAGTGCGCGCATACGCGTCTTGTCTGGTTGCCTCAGTCAGATCCCGAATCAAAGTACGTACGCACGGCTCGTCTCGAGTCCTAGTTTTTTTTAAAAATTCTTTCCATGTGGCGTACGGCGTGGCACCCGCTTGCTATTCTTTCCTGACAGCGGCGCTGCCGCATAGTAATTTCTCTCATCTGGTTTGTGGCTTTGCGACGCTGGCGGTAGTCCTTAGCCTGACGGAGAATCGGATCCCCGCGTGAATCATCCCAGCAGGTGCCTTGTAGTAGCCTCCGAAGCCCTGCTTATTTCGTACAATACAGAGCATACCACCAGGTAAATTTTACGAGTAGGGAACGTGACTTGAACATTCGATGTAAGTCCAGAATTCCGTAATATCGGACCCACAGATTATGCAACAGGAATCCAGCGATCCGTATCTCCTGAACATTTAACTTGTGACTTTCTGGGGCCTCAAGGACGGCTTTGCTCAGCAAATTTCCGAGTCGAGTCAAGGATGATTTTAAACACGGTACCCATTCATCTTCTTCAAGATCTTGATGTCCATTGTTTAACAATCCAGTATAGCCGAAAAAGTCGTTGTTTGCCTCATCCCAGTCAATGCCCCGCTCAGGCTAAGTGGGTTCCACGCTGACCTGACGAACCCGATTAACAAATCTTCACCGGCAGGGACCAACGAAGGCGGCGTCCCAGCCTATCCCGCCCGCCTCCCTGCTCAAGAGTGCATGTCTGAAAGCATGCTGTGTTCACCCTCAATATCTCAGTGGGTCATTTGACGCACAATCACTCTCCGGAACTTCCGCCTCCACCTTAATTCTCACCCTATTTATAACATTACGTCTCTTCTCTGTATCTCCTTCTTTATGTATCACGGGTGTCCGTCCGAAGCTTTGTAAACTCCGCTTTGGGGTCAAAGGGTCCAAGGTACCGGAATATCATATATATTTTTGACCCACGCGTTTATCTGCAAAGGCGCTAGAGTTAGCGCTGGCAGCTGAAAACTCGCAAAATTCACTCATTAATCGAAGTGGTGGGTCGCTTCGCAAACCGCGCTCTTGTTCGGCTAAAAACCACGGCTACTGAGATGGAGGAACTTGAAACCGTGCCGGGGTCGGAGGCTGAAACCTTGGCGCCACGTTTTGGGGCAATTATCCTCGATTAGGAAAGTAATGCAGGATGTGGCAGTGGCTGTCAAGGTCAGTACGTAGTGTGACAGTGTGAGTGCACGGCGCACGTCTGCAACGTGTTACCCACACTGCACCCCCCGGCTCTTTACTAGTCGACTCCATCGAGATAACGCCTCCTCGAGCTAGTCAATCCCACACAGTTAACCATATGAACATCTATGGTGAGTGGCAACTCGCGAGATTGATAAAGATATCGACTGTGTGCCTTATCTTTCCTAGGTGGCGTAGGTGGCAAGGGTGGAGCAGGTGGCGAACAAGGTGGAGGCGGGGGTGCTGGGGAAGGTCCCAGTATCAATTATGCTGTGGAGGCTGAGAGCTTCACCATGTAAGTTGTCTTGTCCCGGCCCTCCAAATGTTGTTTCTCACCAAACATAGCTTCCAGATTCATAGCCCAGGACCGGAGCAACAACGACAAATAAATTGTGAGTGCTGAAGAGACATATGGTTTCAATTCTGACAATCCTTTAGCATCAGAAATTGAACAATCCAAAGCTGCTCTGGCACTTGTCAGATGTCCTCCTCCCTCCCAGATATTCCAGGGTCGGCAAGATATTCTTGAAAAAATGGCAAAGTACTTCTCCACGGACCCTGGCCAAAGACACATATATGTCCTCTATGGACTAGGTGGCTCCGGAAAAACACAGATAGCTCTGAAATTCCTTGACATGATGAACAGATATCAAACACCTAGGTAAACTTGTCACACATTGTACAATTTATCCCTGCTGACTGCTTTACTCAGGTTTACAAAACAGTTCTTCATCAATGCCAGCTCTCGTCAAACTCTTGATACAGCCTTCACAAATATAGCCATTTCTCAAGGAATGGGGAAAACCTCGGAAGATGGGACACTATGGCTGATCTCTCAGGTCGAGGAGTGGATGTTGCTCTTTGACAATGCAGATGATCCAAACATCAATCTCTTCCCTTTTTTCCCTAGATGCACACACGGCAACATTATCATCACCTCACGAAACCCGGAGCTAGCTGGACATGGACCTCAATCATATTCCAAAGTTGGGGACATGGAAGAGACCAATGCAATTGATCTCCTTTTACTGAGAGCCATGAAGAAGAAAACCATTGAAACCACTCAGCAGGCTTCAGAGATTGTTAAGGTATTTCATTTACAGGGCTTTCTGAACTGAAGGGAATTTTCATTGATTGGACCTGTGCAGGAGCTTTCCTGTCTGCCCCTTGCAGTTATTCAGGCTGGTGCTTATATCTCCAAGTTTAATTGCCTTCCTCGGTATCTCTTGATCTACAGAAAGAATCGTGCCAATATCCTGGAGTGGCGTGCTACACAGTCTCATGATGATTATGAATTAACTGTTTATACAACCTGGCAAATCAGCTTCAAGCAGTTGAGCAAGGTGGCAGCACAGTTTCTACAACTCTGCTCATTGTTGCATCACAATAACATTCCAGAGGCAATTTTTGAGCAGGCAGCTGAATGGAAAACCAATGAGGCTGGGCAGGAAGCTCAAATTCTCCAGGCAGCTAGGGGATTCCTTCAGAACTTCTTGTCAGCATCGGGGACTTGGGACCAGCAATGCCTGATGGATATTGTTGCTGAGATTCAAGGGTATTCTCTTATTGATAGAGATGATATCAGGGATACACTTTCTATTCATCCACTTGTGTGCTCATGGTGCCAGGATACTCTGGTTGATGAGCAAATAGCTCGAGAATGCATGACAGACATCATAGGGATGTCAGTCAGGCTCACGAGAGATGCCTATCTGGACAGAATTGGGCTAATGTCCCATATAGACTCCCTCATTCCAGACCTAGCAACCATAAAGTCAATGTTCCACACTGAATATGCTCGTATATATTTCGACTCAGGCAGGTTTGAAGAAGCAGAGCATTTGGAAGCTATGGTTCTGGAGAAGCAGAAGCAGCTCCTTGGAGCAGACTATCCAGACACCCTGCAGGCTATTGAAAATCTGGCTGTCACATACCACCCACTTGGAAGGTACAAAGAGGCAGAGCCACTCGAAAGCACTGTGCTGGAGAAGCGGAAGCAGCTCCTTGGAGCAGACCATCCAGACACCCTGCGGGCTATGGCAAATCTGGCTGTCATATACAGCCAACTTGGAAGGTACCAAGAGGTAGAGCCACTCGAAAGCACTGTGCTGGAGAAGCGGAAGCAGCTCCTTGGAGCAGACCATCCAGACACCCTGCGGGCTATGGCAAATCTGGCTGGCACATACCGCCAACTTGGAAGGTACAAAGAGGCAGAGTCACTTGAAAGCACTGTGCTGGAGAAGCGGAAGCAGCTCCTTGGAGCAGACCATCCAGACACCCTGCGGGCTATGGCAAATCTGGCTGTCACATACCGCCAACTTGGAAGGTACAAAGAGGCAGAGCCACTTATAAGCACTGTGCTGGAGAAGCGGAAGCGGCTCCTTGGAGCAGACCATCCAGACACCCTGCGGGCTATGGCAAATCTGGCTGGCACATACCGCCAACTTGGAAGGTACAAAGAGGCAGAACCACTTGAGGGCACTGTGCTGGAGAAGCGGAAGCAACTCCTTGGAGCAGACCATCCAGACACCCTGGAGGCTATGGAAAATCTGGCTGCCACATACTGCCAAATTGGAAGGTACAAAGAGGCAGAGCCACTTGGAAGCACTGTGCTGGAGAAGCGGAAGCAGCTCCTCGGAGCAGACCATCCAGACATCCTGCGGGCTATGGCAAATCTGGCTGGCACATACCGCCAACTTGGAAGGTACAAAGGGGCAGAGCCACTTGAGGGCACTGTGCTGGAGAAGCGGAAGCAGCTCCTTGGAGCAGACCATCCAGACACCCTGCGGGCTATGGCAAATCTGGCTGGCACATACCGCCAACTTGGAAGGTACAAAGAGGCAGAGTTACTTGAAAGCACTGTGCTGGAGAAGCGGAAGCAGCTCCTTGGAGCAGACCATCCAGACACCCTGCGGGCTATGGCAAATCTGGCTGTCATATACCGCCAACTTGGAAGGTACAAAGAGGCAGAGTTACTTGAAAGCACTGTGCTGGAGAAGCGGAAGCAGCTCCTTGGAGCAGACCATCCAGACACCCTGCGGGCTATGGCAAATCTGGCTGTCACATACCGCCAACTTGGAAGGTACAAAGAGGCAGAGCCACTTATAAGCACTGTGCTGGAGAAGCGGAAGCGGCTCCTTGGAGCAGACCATCCAGACACCTTGCGGGCTATGGCAAATCTGGCTGGCACATACCGCCAACTTGGAAGGTACAAAGAGGCAGAACCACTTGAGGGCACTGTGCTGGAGAAGCGGAAGCAGCTCCTTGGAGCAGACCATCCAGACACCCTGGAGGCTATGGAAAATCTGGCTGCCACATACTGCCAAATTGGAAGGTACAAAGAGGCAGGGCCACTTGGAAGCACTGTGCTGGAGAAGCGGAAGCAGCTCCTCGGAGCAGACCATCCAGACACCCTGGAGGCTATGGCAAATCTGGCTGTCACATACCGCCAACTTGGAAGGTACAAAGAGGCAGAGCCACTCGAAAGCACTGTGCTGGAGAAGCGGAAGCAGCTCCTTGGAGAAGACCATCCAGACACCCTGCAGGCTATGGCAAATCTGGCTGCCACATACTGCCAACTTGGAAGGTACAAAGGGGCAGAGCCACTCGAAGGCACTGTGCTGGAGAAGCGTAAGCAACTCCTTGGAGTAGACCATCCAGACACCCTGCAGGCTATAGCAAATCTGGCTGCCACATACTGCCAACTTGGAAGGTACAAAGAGGCAGAGCCACTCGAAAGCACTGTGCTGGAGAAGCGGAAGCAGCTCCTTGGAGCAGACCATCCAGACACCCTGCGGGCTATAGCAAATCTGGCTGCCACATACCACCAACTTGGAAGGTACAAAGAGGCGAAGGAACTCCAGGACTGTATAAGAAATATCTCAGAAGATGATAGGTCAGTCAAGGGGGAGCAAAAGTGCTCATTTTTTACTTGTCTGTGTTCATTTGTGTAATACTTCAATTGTGCAATAGCATTTGAAACTTTGAGGACCATTAGCTTTTGTGGACTATCTTTATGATATATCAGAGGGCAGCAGAGTTTGATATGGTAATAGTTCCCCCCTGCAGCCGGTTCAATCCTGTGTGTCCTCTTGTACAGAGCCCAAAGTACATCCCTTATTCGGTGTGTACAATCTGAACACCAGGCTGTGTTTAGCGTCCCCATGGATGGAAGCTGGGGACATCATGGAACTTATCACAGCCAAGGAACCAACTTTTGCTGAATGTCTCTCCCTTATGAGCACAGTTTTGACAGGAAATTCTTTGGTTCACTGTCTGTTCTAGATTTTAGACATAGCTTTTGGGCTCCAGTATCTACACAAAGAAAAGATAGTACAGTTGAATTGCTCATAATGCATTAGGTCGTAGTGCATAATGTTCATCACTCTCTTTATAAGATTACGACTGTCTGTCTGAAGCCATTTCGAACTCCGCCCATCGATTAACCGGCGCTTATCGATTGTGCGCCAATCAATGCTAATTCGGGCGCTCATCTCTCAGCTGAAGTGGTGGGCCGCGAAGCGGCCCACTGCGCTCTTGTAATGCATAGGGTTTTGGCATCCACCAACTTGGTAGGCTGGCATTTTATGTATTTTTCTCATAATGCATATTGCATAAGGTTTTGGGAAGATTTATGCATTTTGAGTGCAGTGTTCCGGCATTTTCCATGGGTTTTTGTGCATTTTCTGAGCTGAAAGTATGGCCTGATTGGCATTTCTGGCTGAAAGAAACCAAATCTATAGTTTACATGTCAGAATTTGACCAAATAAACCCCTATTCAACGATAATTCCCTATTTAGGTCAATTACATAATGCTTACTTGCCTCTGGCACAGTCAATGCACCCATTCCAAAGAGCAATTGGGTGGCCAATTTCAGCCATCCTTGACTTCCAGAGGAGCCTACATCCTGAGATTCCAACACAAATGAATGGAACTGTGATAAATGTCACGCATGTCACACCATGGGAGGAATATCACAATGCATATTGCTCATAATGCATAGGGTTTTGGAGTCCACCGGCCTTATGCATTATGAGCAATTCAACTGTATATGGAAATTTGAAAGTGGTATAGTATTCATACCTCCAGAAGGCCTTTTCACTGACACTTGCATAGTTCAATATCCTTGTAACTCCTTCAGACAGGGCCTGTATTGCTGATTTGGGCTCCCCAGAATCACCAAGGCTGTTAACATGGGATTCAATTGTTCAATGGTGAATGCAGGCACAGCTCCTGAATTATTTAAAGCAACCAATCTGGCTCAGATCCATTATGGCTCAGATGTCTATGCATTCACCTGTGTCTGCTATGAGGTGCATCCTTGTTTGTTCTTTGCTTGGATAATGAAGTAACAACACCTACCCTACCCTTATATCGGGTCTCATCAGCTCTGCTGATCGGGGCAGTGTTGCGGATCTCTTCGGTATCAAAACCGGGCTATCCTCTTACCCGTGGTTAATACCTATGGATACCTCTCCTCAAAATGACTTTGAGCACGCAGAACAACCTCAGGCACCGCCGGTGGCAATGAAGGCCCATCATAGGCCGTCAGACCATCATTCCTGCCTTCCACGGAACTTCCCTAGCGTAATGCTGCCTGTGACGCTGCCGCCACTGACATCACACTTGTGATCACCATCGCAGAATAACGTCGGGCACCGCCGGCGGCAATGATAGCCATCAGACCATCATTCCCGCCTTCCGTGGAATGGCTGCCAACGGTGTTATGCCTGTGACCGCTGTCCCCGTCGAACAAGCACAGCTTCGGCATGTAGCCTATATAAACACTTATTATATCTCCCCTGTATGCAGAGGCACGATAATTATTGAGCAGATGAAACAAAAAAAAACTCGAGGACAATAGGTGCGAAGTATTTAAGCAATAGAGGGGGATGTAGACTACACCACAACGGCTGAGGTGTCGGAGGTAGATGAGGTGGGACCATCTTCATCTGCCCCGGGATCATTGTCCGACACGTTGTCGCTGGTGATGATCGCGCGGCTGACGACACGCGAGCGTGACCCAGCCTTGAGCCTCTCCATGGCCGCCCGGGTTGTCGGGTTGTAGTACCGTGGGGTGGTTCCAGTTCAAACCACAAGGTTGCCAACCTCAGGTTCGGTTCAAACCATGGTTCAAACCATCAGGTTTAAACCAGTTTGAACCTGAAGAGATTTTAGACGGAAATTTTTTTCTTCTGGTTTTGTCGACTTTGCGAATGAGGGGCTGGGGCTAGGTATGTTGAGCTTTGCACAGTCGACTTAACGAAGGAATTTGACGTGTCTGTACACGCGGGTGCCACCACAAGGAAACTGAGCCCGTGAGGAGACATACAGGTCTTGTGTGTTTAGGCTTGCGTTGATTGCCGAGTACAGCCACATGGCAACCATGGAACACGTGCCTCTTGCTTCTCTCTACTGCGATGTTCTTCGGTGAGTGTTTTTGTTCTCTGTGAATTCAACACTGGATCTAACTCTTATCTATGCCTACATCAACTGGTCTGGTCTGGACGGTGTATGGTGCAGACGGCACATTTCGGGCACATGCCACTCGGTGATAAGCCAGCAATTGGGCCATGGTTAGATACACATAATTTAGTGTGTTTCTGATCGTGCTCATTGCTGAAACTGTTGTTTCTATGCAACAGTACTGGTTCCTGGTAGCTGTTGGGCGAACCACAGAGAAACAGGTGGACATTCTAAGGAATTAGAACGTCCATTGGCTAGTCTCACCCTGAACACCGTAAGGGAAACGTGCAGCCAATTAATAAGTCAAGGAACTTCTTTTGACTTGTTTCCAATATCCACTTAAGCAACGGAAACGGGTCAAAGGAACGGGAGTTGGGCAATGTATTGTGTTGTGTTGAGACGCTAAGGGGACGCGCTGGGTCACAAGTGTTTTGGTTGCTTGAGTTGCCGGTTTCCATCGGATGCGGATACACCGAAACAGGTGGTCGGCTATTCTGAGGATCCGGATCACAACTCTAAAGGCGTTCTAAGGTTCTTTATCAAGAACCCTTTCTGGGAAACATCACAGAAACGGGTATCTACCGAGACCTACAAAGGAGTATTATCAGGTTCCGCACTTGGAACCAAGGGGAGAGTTGAGTTGAAGCAGAAACAGGTCGAACGAGTGCAGTGCTGATCCATCGGTGATCAACACACCCTCTGAATAATACAGGGGTGCTGCTGACGGGTTCCTGCCTCGTGATTGGCAAGGGAACATGGTGTGCTCACAGTTGGGAACCAATGGGAGGTGACGCTCGGAAGAACAACCGACGGAAACACGGTAAAGAGGCGGATAAACGGACATTTGACTCATTTGGATTGTGTTTTGGGCTTTGTAATTGTGTCTTGGCGGTTGTATAAGTATCCGAGGGTGTTTCTACGATGGACACAACATCTTCCCCCGAACTAGTAGGCTATACGCTTGCGCATTGGGTTGATCTGGGATCCTCAATGAACGCACTCTCATAGAGTAGCATTATTAGTCGAAATCTTATTTCTTTCTGAATCATATATTATTCTGGAAACGCACTTGGGCTTTGCCTGGAAACTGTTAAGAACTCTGTGAATCTGTTGGAACTGGGACTCTGTTGAAAGAAACACTATTGTTGTTGTTTGCGGAGTGGGTTTCAGAAAGTACCATCTAGGGAAAACTTTGGAAACGTGACTGCTGTGCGCTGCTCAGAAAGTACCTTTTAGGGAAAGCTCTGTGAACACTCTTGGCCTATAAACTAGGGGCCCTACTTGAGTCTACGGGACTACTTTAAACTTGTTTCTCTGTCGCTTGGACACACACACACACACTGCGAAGCTATAAATCTATCTTGGAAACAATGTTCCCTGTGTCTAGAAACACATTCTACGCAGCTTGCTCTTCGTCTCTTTGAGATACGAAACCTCTCCCTACAACCTTTACAAGGCCCTGTACTAGGGGCTGTAACTCGTCGGGATCTCTGGAAACGTGCATATATTGCCGTTTGATTTGTTTGTTGGTTGTTGGAACAGTCTTTGGACTGTTTCTGTGCCGATCGCGAGTCAAGTGGGGTTATTTGTGTGTTTCTTATATAGGTTCTGAGCACATCAATCACCGGCACCCGATTCGAGTTTGACTTTCTAAGAAAAGAGGTGGGTTAAAAAAAAGTGTGGCCTTCAAGCGTTAAAGGGAACATACCTTTGACGCGGGTTGTGCTGCCTTGCCCAGCACTTTCTTGGCAGAACTGGTGGACCTGGAAAGGAAAATGAGAATGTTAGGAAGTTGATAAAGGATACGGGGGCAGGAACATACGGGATCTCGCTATCAGAAAGGACTCGGACCTCTTCCTCGTCGCTCGAGTTGCGGATTCGTTTGCTGGAGGACTTAGTGGGAGCTTTGCTCTTTTTCGCGCTGACAGGCAATTGTCAGAAGAGGCGAGGGGCGTTACGGAGCTCGGCGTCTGTAGGAGGTTTCTTGGAAGTCGGGGGCTGGGCATCGACAGAGAAAAACGGAGTCTATGAGGAAGTGGTTAGATGCGGGAGGAGAGAGAGAATTGAGTTCACGTACTGCTCCTATCTGAGGGAAGGTGAGGTACGTGAACTCGTAGGGGACGTCGTTCATCGTGGCCATGACTCGATTGAGGCCAGTGAGAGCGAGGGTCACGTCCTTGGGAAGTTCCTTGGATGCGTTGAGCTGGGACAAAGCAAAACACTATTTGAAAAGGAGAGGGTCAGGGATGGGCAGTATGATGGAGACGAGCGACTCACTAGTTCAGGGAGGGCGCGTACCAACAGCTCCTGGTAATCTTGTCTGCTGGACTCGTAACGAGGGTGGCGGATACAGCAGAGGAGCTTCAAGAAAGCACGGCCGTCGCTGGTGTGAAAGGCATCCCAGAAGGTCTTGGTGCGGAAGGAAGGAACATTGGTGGAAACAAGGTTGGGGTACTCGAAGTGATAACGGGAAGTGAAGCATTTGCTGGGCGCCGTGTTGTTGGCCTCATCGTCAGTAGAGTTCTGGGCGGTGGACTTGTGCTCGGTGTGAGACATGGTGGTTGGGGAGAAAAGTCGTTGTGTGGGAACGGTGTAAAATTTCACCATTTTGAGCCCACAGCAACCCATCGGAGAAGCAAGGCTTCTAATGTTGCGCAGCAGAACCGCAGAGGAACAAGGTGTTTCAAAACAAACTCTAAAAGACAACTTTATTCTAAATATAGTTGGCTTTGATTAGAGGGAGCCGGCGCGCGGATGGGAAAAGGAAAACAAGTTGGGAAGACGTTGGATAGCAACTAGGAATTAGTGTGCTTGGTAGGAGGGTCGACGACATTGAGATAGGGTCTTAAGAAAAGGGGACCCACAACTTGTGGACGAATGTGACGGATGATCACCTTTCCTAAGAATTCTGATCGGCGATCAGTTACGGAAACGAGGATCCCGAAGTTTGACCAAGGGATTTCTTGGGAACCGTTGCAGATCTTGATGGGAATGAACGGGAAACGCATGAGAACACACAGGATTGGAGTCGGTTCTTTAATCTGGTTGACTGAGGGCAATCAAGATTTAAGGAAGGAGGAGATGATAAGCACAGGATTTGTCCACCCATGAAATCTTCGCTTTTTCGCGTTTTCATGACAAGACATATCACCGGTTACACTCCAGAAGTGTCAGTACTGAGGTTCCCAAGTAGCTGGCAGGGCAGGAACCACTGAGTAACGGATGGGAACGGGGAGGAACACTCTGGAACCATTGGCATGTGCTCGCTCCGAAACACGTAGGAGATGTGTAGCCCACATAACAAGTGGAACGCGAAGTCTACTCTATTCCCGCTCACGGAACTAAACGGGGACAGACTGGAATCCTGTTGTGGTGTGTTGGACATTGAGCGCGTACCGCGTTCTGATCAGATGATCACTGGAAGGGGCTGGAAGCATCGCATCTTGATGGTTCCACGCCGTCCCGGACATTCCGGATATGGGATGGTCACTAAGCGAAGGTCCGATCACTTGGACCTATACTTGTCAGCTCTTGGAGCAAGTACCCATACTGGGAAGTACTTCGAATACGGTATACCTGGAGAGCTACGGGCTGGAAGCTTCTGTTCCAGATGTTCCGGTAGACGGGAAGGCACTGGCATTGGAAGGAATGGACTATCTAGTTGGGATCGACATAGGGAACTGGTTGTGATGGCTCGGGACCGGTCTCTTTGATTGTACATGTGGCCAGGATCGCACCAGTATGGTGTGCTCGACATGGGCAGCCAATGGAAGGACACAGATACCCAATTCTACGACGGATACACGGAAGTCAGACGCTAAACGGACTATTTTACTCATATCTACTTATTTCTCAGATGTTTCCATGTGTTTCAGGGCTTTGTATTTAGTAGCAGGGGCATCTTGGGCGACTTCACGGAATCACCCCACGGCTAGTAGGCGTAACACTTGCAAAATGGGAAGAAACCGGGGAGTTCGAACAAGGTGTCTCTTAGAATTCATCTTGGCTTGGAATCTTTTATTTTGTGATCGGTATCTTTGAGATCCGACTTGCCGCTTGTCTGGAATTGTACGGATTGCACGAGAACACATGGAACTGTACGGGAACTGTTGGGATTGGATCGGATTGCACCTCTGCACGTACTTCTTTTGGTCTTTGGGCCCGTCATCAGTTTCTCTTGGTCGCTAGACCCGTCATCACCACTGTCACACTTGGGAACGGAACCCACCTCGCTTTGGAGAACCCCAACAACTTGTTCTCAACTGTTCCCATAGCTGCGAAGCTTCACATCACCGCGCTTTGTGCTTCCTGTCTGTTCGGGCCAATTCCCGTTCACTCAGATCTAGCCAGAACACTTGCACAGCAAGGGTTCCATTCACATCGACACTCTCATTGCGTTCCACTAGCTTTCCTGTCTGTTCCGGTTTCATTCCGGTTCACTCAGAACAAGGCTTAAGTACTTGGACTTCGTTCCAAGGACTTCCCCAAACAATACAATGCTCTCATCTCGATTCTGAGGTCTAGTTCACTCCCTGCAACCTTTTATAAGGCCCTGTACCAGGGTCTGATACTCGTCTGTGCACTTCTCGAGCACTTCCATTCCATTCCGACGCACTTCTGTGTTGAGGTTAGGTTTTGGTTGGTGTTTTCTTGACAGGTTCAGAGCACATTGATCACCGGAATGAAACCGGAACAGACAGGAAAGCTAGTGGAACACAACAAGAGTGTCAATGTGAATGGAACCCTTGCTGTGCAAGTGTTCTGGCTAGATCTGAGTGAACAGGAATTGGCCCAAACAGACAGGAAGCACAAAGCGCGGTGATGTGAAGCTTCGCAGCTATGAGAACAGTTGAGAACAAGTTGTTGGGGTTCTCCAAAGCGAGGTGGGTTCCGTTCCCAAGTGTGACAGTGGTGATGACGGGTCTAGCGACCGAGAGAAACTGATGACGGGCCCAAAGACCAAAAGAAGTACATGCAGAGGTGCAATCTGATCCAATCCCAATCAGTTCCGTGTGTTTTCGTGCAATCCGTACAATTCCGTGCAGTTCTGTTCAGTTCCCGTACAATTCCAGACAAGCGGCAAGTCGGATCTCAAAGATACCAATCACAAATAAAAGATTCCAAGCCAAGATGAATTCTAAGAGACACCTTGTTCAAACTCCCCGGTTTCTACCCGTTTCGCAAGTGTTGCCACCTACTAGCCATGGGGTGATTCCGTGAAGTTGCCCAAGATGCCCCTGCTACTAAATACAAAGTTCTGAAACACATGACAAAGACTAAGAACAAGCAGAAATGAGTAATATAGTCTGTTTATCCGTCTGACTGCCGTGTATCCGTTGTAGAATTGGGTATCTGAGTCCTTCCATTGGCTGTCCAAGTCGAGCACGCCACCCTGGTGCAATACTGTGCACATGTACGATCGGTCAGACTGTGCCCGAGCCATCACAACCAGTCCCCTATGTTGATCCTGATGAGATAATCCATTCCTCCCAATGCCAGTGCCTTCCCGCCTACTGGAACGTCTGGAACAGATGCTCCCAGTCCGTAGTTCTCCAGGGATACCGCATTTGAAGTACTTCCCAGTATGGGTACTTGCTCCAGCCGACGAGTATAGGTCCAAGTGATCGGACCTTCGTTTAGTGACCATCCCATATCCAGTGAAACGGCGTAACATAAATGCGCGGCATCTAGGGCTAATTTTGCGATTTCCTATGACCAGTATTTATACAACAGGAAGCAACTAGCACTTCTGTTGTTACTAGCATCCTAGCTAGTACGCAGACCACTTGTTAGGTGATATAAAGGAGAGTCAGAGCAAGCCCTAACTGCTGACTGTAGCACGAGGCTGCACTAGTGTGACGTGCTAGCTGCTAGCTGAGTGTACAAACAACCAGGGATTAAACCACTGCCTATACATTCATGAGACATGACCTAGGAGACTCTAGTAGTCCAGAGATGACTTGTGACGGAGCTAGCGAGGGTCTAGCAGACAGATATCTACGATGGAAGTGCAGCTAGGGGACAACGCCTTGAGCTAGGAAGCTCGGCGCGGTAACCAGTGGTACTATCTAATCTCTAGATAAGTGACTAGATGGCGCTAGGCGGAACAACCCGACTAGTGACCGGCTAGGGCTTTGACAAAGACATACCACGACATACGAGATGAGGCAGCACGCGGCTAGTGCCCGATCTGGGCAGCTAGGGCGAAGGGGAATAGCAAGCAGGCTATTGGAACGGAGCTAGGGACAATCGTCCAGCCTGTACCGATGACCGGAGGGCGGATCGACGTTCTGACCAACGAGCTATGACCATTTGATGTCGGTCGCAACACTGCGTCGTCTAGATGTAATAGATCGACGCTCTGACAGAGTAGAGATGACCTAGACCACCGGCTACATCGCCGGTTGGTCCGGAAGGGGTGCTCGGCATAGACGGAGGGCTGAGGATCCATTGATATACCCACGGTTGAACACTAGCTGGTCAGCGAGGCTGACCTGGCATATACCACACCAGTCCCAAAACCAAACGGCAGTCGTCTCATTGGCTGACCGTATTTCCTATCATCTAATATTGCTTATTGTATTATTCAGCTCACTTTCACATGTAACTCGAACCTAGTAGTATAAAAGGGAGCGCAGGACAGACTAGGGTCTAGGAACATTACGCCCCAGACTTTGGACGAAGCTGGTGCTAGTGGACTCAGGCTGCTAGTGGAGGTTGATACCGAACTTCACTTGTAGTAGTCTTTATATTGGAATCAGCAGACTGTGGACTCTGGAAACATCGAGTGACTAAGTTGAGGAATTCGTGTTGTTGGTCCTAGACCTCCAAATATAAAACAAGGGTGTTCTCTTCGAGACCCAGCGGCAGTTTGCGCTAGTGACTTTGCCTTCACCCCGACAAGACGGAAGCTCTGTCGTAGTGTGTTGGATTGCTTGCTAGGTGGATTGTGTGTTGGCTTGAGCCCACTAAGAAGAAGACGGACTAGGTGCCCCCACCTCTAGTTTGGCTATAACTTGTCAGTTACTTCGCCTTCACCCCGATATAGACGGAAGCTCTGTCGTAGTGTGTTGGCTCGCTAGCTGGACACTTGTAGTGAGCTAGTGCCGATAAAAGCGGAAAGGTTCCTGTTCTTGGTTAAGGAACAGGTCGGCGGTCAAGGAGAGTCTTGCCGTTTGAGGATTGAAGTCCCTTGTTGTTAGCCTCAGTAGTCTTTGGGGCTGCCCTTAGCGAGGATTTTCACAAACCTACATACTCTGCCCTGGTGTTCTCGACCTAGCGGTCCAGCCATCTTGTATCCACCCCATATAAACACACCCCCGGACCATCCCTAGGTTCCTAGCAGTGTTGTTGTTGGCGGTTGCATATTGCTAGTACGTTGTAGAGTGTGTTGTTAGAAGCCTATAAATCAAACTTGTGTTTGTTCAAACCTGCTGGTCGCATACTACGGCCCGGACCCGAACTCACAAAGAGAAGCACTTAGATCTTTTGAGGTAGATTGGTTGTGCTTGGTTGTTTTGGGTGTTTGTTCGCAATACCTATCAATTAGCTACTCCTAGTCATATAAGAAGTGCACTGTTTCACCGGAATGCCCAGGACGGCATGTTACCATCAAGTATGGATGGTTACAGCCCCTTTGTAAGGGGCTGTAAGGGCAACCTTAAGCTCAGTGCGGGGCGCGGAAACTAGCGGGGGAATCCGAAGTATAAATATGGGTACTAAATACAGGAGCGGGAATACTATGCACCTAGCGGGGGAATCCGAAGAGAAGAAAGGATGAGGATTCCCACGCTAGGCGAAACCTTATATATGAATCAGTAACTACCCAGTAGCACGTGTCCGGAGGTATCTACAATGATCACGGGCCTGGTCGCATAGCACGTGCCAACGAGAACGGGCGCGCGGAAAGCCGGAGGAATAGCCGGAGCGGAGGCCGGAGCGGAAGCCGGAAAGATAGCCGGAGATATAGCCGGAAAGGCCGGAAGAGCGGGGGTTCCCCTGACATCACCCCCCCCTTGGAATACGGTGTCCCGACATATGAAGCGGATGGTCCTATCGCACCTCCAGAAGGACAGCGAGTCGAAGGCGGCCGAGGCAATCCGGCGGGGGGCGTTGGGGGTAGCGGCGGTAGTAGGCGTCAATGGCATCTTTGGCGAAGACGTCAGAGTGCTTTACCCACTTATCGTGCTCCGGACCGTAACCCTTCCAGCGCACCATGTACCAGAGGCTGCCGTATCGGACTCGCGCTTCCAGGATCTCGTTGACCTCCCACCTCTCGTCTCCGTCCGGCTGGAGGACGGGCGGTGGTTCGTCGTGCCGGGGGTGTCCAGGGAACAGGTCTGGCTTCGCAAGCTCGAGCTTCACGACCGGGAAGACCGGGTGAAGCTGGGAGTAACACGGCGGAAGCTCGAGCTTGTACGCTCCGTTGCCCACAACCTTCACAACTTTGAAGGGTCCGAGCCATTTGTCCGAGAACTTGGGCGACGGACACGTCGTTTTGATGTCGGAGGCATCCACCCAGACCCGGTCGCCTACCTTGATCTCCGGCGTGGGTGTGCGCCGGCGGTCGTAGTACAGCTTGAACTCGTCCTTGGCTTTAACGAGGGCAGCTTTGGCTTCGGAGACTCCGGCGGCGATCCGGTCGCGGAACTCGTTGACGGACTCGTCGGCGGAGCGCCTACCGTTCGGCTCAAAACCCATCCGAGGAAGGCAGCCGGTGTCCGTCATGAACGGTACCTGCTGCGTCGAGGAGTGGACGTGGTTGTTGTAGGCGAACTTGGCTGCCGGCAGGAGATCATCCCAGTCGTCCTGTTTGTAGCTCGTGAAGATACGGACGAACTGTTCGAACTCCTGGTTGACACGTTCGGTCTGACCATTGGTCTGCGGATGGTAAGCAGTGGAGGTGGCAGGTTCAATACCGATGAGGCGCCACAGTTCGCGAGTGAACTCGGCGATGAACTGCGGACCACGATCGGAAATGTACTTCCGGGGGGTTCCGTGGTGCCTCCAGACATTCCGGTAATACAACCGGGCAGCTCCGACAGCACCGAGGCCAGTGTGGCACTCTTTGAAGTGGGCTCGCTTACCGAGGACGTCGACCACAACCATGACCGCATCGAACCCGTGGGCCTCCGGGAGCTCGACAATGAAGTCCACCGAGACGGTGTCCCAGCGCTTGTCCGGAATCTCGGTCGGATGAAGCTCACCGTGGGGAAGTCGCCGGAGCGCCTTCGTCTGGTTGCACGCATCGCAGGCTCCGACGTACTGGCCAACGTGTCGGAACAACTGGGGCCACCAGTAGTTCTGGGAGATCAACTCCAACGTCTTGAAGCGGCCAGCGTGTCCGGCGACACGCGTGTCGTGGTGCTGCTCCATAATCCGGCGACGGAGGTCCTTATTCCGCGGCACAACGATCTTGCCGCGGAACAGGAGGAGTCCGTCCGAGATGTGCCGTTCGGCCAAGCGGGGGGAAGGAGCCTTCCGGTTCTTGAGGAGCTGCCGGGCGACAAGCGCCACGGGGTCCTCAAGCTCCGGCTCGGTCGCAAACGCCTTCCGGACATCGCACAGGAGAGGAATTTCGGGTCCGTCAACCGCAATCCCCTCCATGGCACGAATCCGGAAGAGCTCCGGCCGAAGGAGCGTAACGTCCGAGTTCTCCGAGCCGGCTCCGTGGTCTGGACGACGCGAGAGCGCGTCCGGACGTCCCATAAGGTGTCCGGGCTGATGGAACAGGGCAAAGTCGAACCGGGACAGGTACAGGGACCACCTGGCCTGCCGTCGGTTCAGCTTTTGCGACTTCTGGAAGTACTCCAAGTTCTTGTGGTCTGTCCAGATCTCGACTGGGTGCTGCGCGCCTTCGAGGAAGTGTCGCCACTCCTCTAGGGCTCGAACGATCGCAAGCATCTCCTTGTCGTGGATCACGTAGTTCCGTTGGACGTCATTCAAGCTCTTGGAGTAGAAGGCAACGGGGCGCTACTTTCCATCGGTCCCCTGCTGAGACAGAACCGCTCCGGTCGCCCGGTCGGAGCTGTCCGCCTCAAGCCGGTACGGCCGGGACTCATCCGGAAGGACTAAGACGGGCTCCGCAGTCACCGCGTCCTTGAGGGCTTGGAATGCAGCGGCCAAGGCAGCGGTCCAGGTCCAGGCCACACCCTTCTTCGTCAGGTCGAAAAGCGGCCGGGCGACGTCTGAGAACGCCCGGATAAACCTCCGGTAGAAGTTCGTGAAGCCGAGGAACTGCTGCACGTCCTTCTTGTTCTCGGGTGTGGGCCACGAGGCAACGCCGGCGACCTTGACGGGGTCCATCTCCACGTGGTTGTGCGAGATGGTGACGCCGAGGTACTCGATCGTCGACTTCTCGAACTCGCACTTCTCTGGTCAGAGGAAAAGACGGTGTTCGTGAAGCCGCCGGAGCACCTCCCGGATGATTTCTTGGTGACAGGCGAGGTCGGAGTGCGCGATGAGGATGTCGTCCAGGTAGACCATAACATCTCCGGAAAGGATGAGGTCCTGGAAAATGTCGTTCATCATCGTCTGGAACGTAGCCGGGGAGTTGGTAAGGCCAAAGTACATCACCAGCGGCTCAAAGAGCCCCCGGTTCGTACGGAACACAGCCTTCCATTCGTCACCTTCCCGGATCCGGACGTTGTTGAAACCCCACTGGACGTCGAGTTTCGTGAAGAACCAGGCTCCCTTCAAACGGTTAATAAGATCGTTGATCAAAGGAAGCGGGTACCGGTTTTTCACGGTCATCATGTTGAGTGCCCGGTAGTCCTGGACAAACCGGAGGGCCCCGTCCTTCTTCTTAATGAAGAAGACCGGAGACGCCATCGGCGACTTGGACGGACGGATGCGGCCAGTGCTCAACCCCTCCGCAATGAGGGCATCGAGCTCCTTCTGTTCGAGCGGGGAGATCGGGTAGACCTTGCAGTTGGCCGGCTTCGCGTCCGGGACGAGTTCGATGGCATGGTCCCATGCTCGCTTCTCCGGCAAGGAGTCGAAGGACTCCTTGTTGAAGACGTCCGAGAAATCCGCAGCCCAGGACGGAACATCGGTTCCGGCGGGCGCAGAGTTCTGGGTGTAGGCCTCCGCAAGGCGCTGCGAGACGGTGCTGCCGGTGCGAATCTCCTCAACGGGGGCGAACACAGTGGACAGAATGCGATCACCCTCTTCGAGGTCGTCCTCTTCGTCATCATCGTCCTCCGAGTCCGGACACAGCTCCAGCAAGTCATCGTCAGCCGGATCGTACCCGTCATCTCCGTGCCACTCCTCTGAGTCAATGGCACAGATAGATGGAGTCGGCCCTTCGCACAGCTGCCGGAGGATCGAGGCAGTGAGCTTCTCGTTCCTCCAGACGGCCCGCAACTTGTCCCGGCAGGTGCGGCATCCGGTCGGGCAGCGCGTCATTCGAACCTCCTTGGTCTCCCAGTCGATCTCCGGATTGTGTTTCTGGAGCCAGGAGTAACCGAGGATGACATGCTGCTTCCCGAGTCGGGTTACGGCGAGCTGGATACGCTCGGAGTGCCCCTTGTAATCGACCACCATATCGACTACACCGGTGATGCCGCCTGCTTGGTTCGGGCTGCCGTCCACGTTGAGAACTGGGATAGGCTGCGAGAGAGGTTGGACCGGAAGGTTGTGGGAGATGACATACTCCGAGTTGATGAAGTCTCCGGTCGCTCCGCAGTCGACCAGAGCCTTCACCGACATCCGGGCGGCGGTCTCTACAGACTGCAGATCCAACGGGATGTGCAAGGAGTTTCGGCCTTTGACAGAGTCGATGACGTATTGCCGGGAAAGTCGCCGTTCCCACTTTGGGCGATGAACGCGCCGAAGTGAGCCTGTCCTCGTTCCCGGCTCGGGGACAGGGGCCTCCGTTACTGCCCTCGTTCCCGGCTCGGGGGCAGTGCAGGCTTCTGTCTCCGGGACGGAAGGAAGAGTCTCCGTCACTCAGACGGAAACTGGGACAGGGGGTGTGCCTCTCGCTACTACCTCCGGATCAAATAAATTGTCACTATCTGAATACAGGAGGGCATAGTGATTAGGGGACGCGACCGAGGGCGCACCGCTCATTCGGCCGGGCGGGGAAAACCCGCCGGTTCCATCTCATCCCCGTCCACCGACTCGGCCGGAAGCGAGGCAGAGGTGGAGAGCCGGGCGAACAGCTCATCGAGGAGGTCGTCTCCAAGTTGACGAACGACCTCGTCGAGAACGTCCGTATGCCGGACGTCGGCGGGGACGGGGCATTCGCGGGCAAGGTGTCCAGCAGCTCCGCACCGGAAACAGGTGCGTGGGAACGGGTGTGTCCGGGCCCGATCAACGTCCATTGGGACAGCTGCTGGAGGGACAGGTGCCGCCAGCAGGGCGAACGTGACCGGAGCGCGCGTGGGAACCGGAGCCGGAGCCGGAGCTGGAAATACGCCCGCTGCGCGCGACCGTGGGAAAGCAGCCGGAAGCCGCGCCGGAGGGTTTCCGGTTCGGGTGCGGCCAAACACCTCGTACTGCTGGAAGGCGCGTAAGCGCCATCCGTTGTAGTCGGTGAGGTCGGGCGTGGTTCCGGACATTGTAATCGCGATGTTGATCCGCGGGTCGAGGCCGGAGCGGTACTTGGTGACCCGGACGAGAGCATCCGAGTAACCGGCCGTTACTGCCAGTTCCTCAAAGTCGTCCGTGTACCGGTAGATGTCGTGGGAGCCCTGGAAGTACGAGTGGGACTCAAGCTTGGTGAGGGCTTGGTCCTGTTCGTTCTCCTCGACGAATCGGAACCGGAACTCGGCCTCGAACTGGGCCCAGGTGGGGAACGAGAATGGTACGGCGGATGCGCGCCGTTCCGCCCATCGGGCAGCCGCGTCTTTCGACATGAAGGACATGGCAAACCGGACGAGTTTTTCCTGCGAGACGAACCTGTCCGCCATGAAAGCTTCTGGAACCAGCCGGTAATAGGTGAGGACAGAGTAAAGGAACATCCGTCCTTGTGTCCGGTCACCGTCGAAAACGGCCGGAGGATTCGGTCGGAGGACCGTTTTGGGTGCTGGGTGGGGGGCCGAGAAGTCTGGACCCAGCGCCGGAGCCGGAGCAGCAGGGTCGGGGGCAGGCGGTGGATTTTGGTTGCCCGGCAGTAGCTGCCGGAGTGCGTCTTTGATAGCATCGAGAGAGCCTTCGACAGCGGCGAGCCGATCCGCAATTCCGGAAGCCGGATCCGGAGTGTGAACACTCGGGATCGCGGGTTGCGCGGAGTATGGAGGGGGTAGCTGGTCCATCGGAACGGAGGAGGGGTCAAGATTCGAAGTGGGGGGGGATGGAGCACTGGAGTAGTGGTCTGAATCCGTACCTGCACCAAACTTCCCAATCTTGACCGGTTGATCCCTTGAATCCTTTCTTCTGCTGTAAGGGCAACCTTAAGCTCAGCGCGGGGCGTGGAAACTAGCGGGGGAATCCGAAGTATAAATATGGGTACTAAATACAGGAGCGGGAATACTACGCACCTAGCGGGGGAATCCGAAGAGAAGAAAGGATGAGGATTCCCACGCTAGGCGAAACCTTATATATGAATCAGTAACTACCCAGTAGCACGTGTCCGGAGGTATCTACAATGATCACGGGCCTGGTCGCATAGCACGTGCCCACGAGAACGGGCGGGCGGAAAGCCGGAGGCATTAGCCGGAGGAATAGCCGGAGCGGAGGCCGGAGCGGAAGCCGGAAAGATAGCCGGAGATATAGCCGGAAAGGCCGGAAGAGCGGGGGTTCCCCTGACACCCTTCCAGTGATCAGATGACCAGAACACGTCGCATTCTCGATGCCCAACACATTACAACAGGATTCCAGTCCATCCCCATCCAGTCCCGCGAGCAGAAATAGAGTAGACTTCATGTTCCACAGGTTATGTGGGCTACACATCTCCTACAGGGTTCGGAGCAAGCACATGCCAATGGTTACAGAGTGTTCCTCACTGTTCCCATCCGTTACTCAGTGGTCCCAGCCCTGCCAGCTACTTGGGAACCTCAGTACTGACACTTCTGGAGCATAACCAGGGATATGTCTTATCATGAAAATGCGAAATTGCATACATTTCATGGGTGGACAAATCCCCTGCTTGCCAGCGCGAGTCATGGCAGGAACCTAGAAGATGTCCTCTACTGTCAAGTGCTCGAGGTTCTGTGATTCTACTACTGTAGCGTTTCGACCGAATGTTCACACTATGTCACCCGTCACCTCAAATGTTCACTGAACTTGGTGTTCATTTCTCGGCAATCAGTGGAAAATTACCCTATATGGTATTCCGGCGGGTGCCAAACTAAAAATTTTGGCATTTTTCGGCCTATTTGAGCGACAAAATTGAAAAGTCACTGCCACCCATACCAAAAATGTTCAGTTCACGGCCCTCCGTCACCCGTCACCTGAACATTTGGTCGAAACACTACAGTACGACACAGAACCGTCATGGAACTAGTGTTTTACACGGCCCGGCCTGAAGCCCTGAAGCCTGCCAAGCCAGGCCCTGCAGGCCCAAGCTGAGCTGGGCCCTACACCGGGCTTCATTGGGCCCAGGGCTCGGGCTTGAAAATTTTCAAGCCCTGCCAGGCCCCTAAGCCCGGGCTTGGCCAGCCAAATATTACTGCAGCGCCAACTGATGTCAGTGATGGTTGGTGATGGTTAATAATGTCTCTTACCTCCAACATTTGACAGTGAAGTGATTTCCCTTTCTCCTGTACAGTTCGGGATCTCGGCACCAGCCTCACTGTCTGGTATAAAATCAGAAACATTGTGACTTCACATAATTTTTCCTCTGCACACACCACGCATACCAATGTCAGGAGGACACAATGCACCAAGGGCACCTCGCGTTCAAAAGGCACCCAATCTAATTCCCACCACTGTCTCGGACAGCTCCGGTATGTATTCTATTCTCATCAGTCTGGCTTCTTGGTGACGCATTTGATCTTCTGCTCAGCTGCCGAATCTCTCACCACTTATATCAACCGTATCACAGAACTCTGTCCTCACTTGCCTGCATCTGTCCCTGAGGGTACCCCTGATAGCAGCCCGGGCACCATTGATGGCAAAATCTATTGAGTTGTTAATTGGTATTTTACATGATATTTTGACTTCCAGGCCCGGGCCTAAGCCCAAGCCGGGCCGGGCCTCCTACAGGGCTTGGGCTGGGGGCTCAAGAAATGGAAACCCAAGCCCTCCTAGGCCGGGCCCAAGCCCCAGCTTTCAGGCCGAGCCGGGACCCTCCAAAACACTACACAGAACATGCTTGACTTTCACAAGCAGCATGCCCCGTGGCTTATGAAAAAATAAGCCACAGTGGCTTATTGATGGCTTACACGCGGCTTACCGGCGGCTGTTAGCCGGATTTTGTCTTTGTAGGCTCTAGACCCCCGGCGGACTCCAATAAGCCGGCTGACAGCTGCCCAGCTGCCAGCCATACTATCTTTACCCCACCTTTGCAACACGGTTTTGATGGCGCCTTGTTGGGCATGGTGTGGGCGTTCTCTTGCGAGAATGGGCTTCGGCATTTTCACAGTACACCATTAGCATGTTAAAATGTTGAATCCCAAGTGGCTTAATTTTTGAGATAGAATTGAAGTCGTAGTAAGGCCCCGATTCATGTCCCCACCTTTGCAAAAATATTTGCCTGCCAATTTGGCGGGCAATCAAACCCATCAAAAAACCTACTCGCGATTTTCTGCTGGGCTCATATGGAGCTCTTGGCCTCTATAAAGTATCTGGCAAGCTCCATAGATCTAATTTACATCTCAGAAATTTATCGCAGTGGAAATGGTGCAAAACTGAAGTTGCCAGATCAAAATTTTGCAAAGGTAGGGACTTTTGCAAAGGTGGGGTAAAGATAGTAAGCCGTCAATAAGCCACTGTGGCTTATCAATTGATAAGCCACGGGGCATGCCGCTTGTGTTTGAGTCTTCAATTCCCGAGCCGCTTTGTATCCATTCCTTTTGTTTTTCCAAAGGTCAGAAGAGTGTCGGAAGTTCGAGCAGAGTAAGAAGGTGGATGACGTGTACCTGCCACCCACGCATACGCGCTCCCGGAATAAGCAGGATCAAGATCCAGAGGGAGCGGGAGAGGCTTGGGGGTTTGAGCTTGAGATTGAAGAGTGGTTGACACCTTGTCCCGAGTTGCGCACGCCGCACGCCGCATAGTACAGTCAGTATCCGAGGAACGAGCACCCTGAGGCGTTTGAAAGCCATTGCCCAGACATCGCGCTTGTAGTTTCGCAAGAACCCAGATCGTAGTTCCCGTCCGAGAACCACGCACAGCCACGGCTCTCTTTACCTCCCCTCCCTCTCTTCTTCTCCTCTCAAAATTCAAATTCGCTCAAGTCGTCCTTCGTGTCCAAAAAAATTCGAATATTCGTGATAATACAATACTGGATACTACTAGCTATAGCTACAACGAGTGTTTGGGTACGGATACATTAGAGATATAGAGATATAGTGAGTGTGTGTGTGTAGGTAGGATACATCGTGTCCGTGTCGTGAGGATGGAGAATGATTTTAAATGAGAATGAGAGTGGATGTGCTGCCATCGTGGCGTCGCAAAAAAGTCGCAAGAAATAAGAGAAACAGAAGGAACGGTCGTCGTCGTCGCAAAAAGCAAGAAAACAACAAGAGAACGTGCAGGAGCAAGACAAGAGAATCATCGCAAAAACAACCCCACAGGGATCGGCTTCCTCCGCATCCCTGTGCTCCCTTCGCTGCACTCGCTCCCGCAGTCTGAGTCGCTGTGCCCCGAGTCGCTCTCGCTTCCACTGGGCGAGGGCGCGGCGCGGGAAGAGGAGGCGCGCGAGGAATACGACCACCGCTGGCGCGGGGCGTTGGCGGTGGCGCCGCACGTAGGCGTAGGCGTAGCGGAGACGGGCGCGGGCGACGCGGGAGGGGCCGGCGCAGGCGCAGGAGAGATAACACACACATCCTCCACCGTCAGCCTCTTCCCCCCTTTGCCCCTCCCCTGCTTACGATCAGGAGTGCTCAAAACAGTAGCGCTCCCCATCGGCTTCGGCTTGGGCTTCGCAGAGGGCGACTTGGGAAAGTGCATATACCGCCGCACCCCCGCCGCGCGCGCGAACGCGAACGTCTTCGGCGACGACGCGACGCCCGGGGAGCGGCGTCCGTGGGCGTGGGCGGAGTGCACGGAGGAGAGCGTGGAGGAGGACCAGCGCGAGCGGAGCGCGCGTTGTTCGGGTTGTTGTTGGCACTGCTGCTGCTGCTGCTGTCCTCGTTCCCGTTCCTGGACGGAGTAGGGAGAAGAGGCGCAAGGCGCGGGGGTACAGGGGGAATGGTCCTGGGATGCAAGAAGGGAAAGGGGCTCCACCGCCAACGCCAGCCTCAACTGCGACGCGCGCGGGCGGGGGTGCCAGCCGGTGTACCGCCCCGGCCCCGCTACCGCTATCGGAACTGAGGCTGCGAACGGGGGGTTGGGAAGCGGGAGGGGCGAGGGCGGGAAGCTCCATTTCTCCTCTACCGAAGACAGAGAAGAGGCAGGCGAGGGAGGGGACAGAGGAGAAGAAGGAGAAGACGGCACACACGCGACGAGCGGCGAGAGCGGGACTTCCTCGTACGCGTCGCCGTAGGACATCGCACACGCCTCCCACGCGTCCTCCTCCTCTTCCCACTCGGAGGAGGAGACGTCGGAGGGGACGCCCTGCGTCTCCGCTGGGAAGCGTCTTTGCGGGGAGAGCAGAGCCGCGAGCCGCTCACTCGAGCTCGAGCAGGCTGTCGGAAGAAAAAAAACACGTCAGTCTGGGTCTGGTAGGAAGGGGAGAGAAAGAGGGACCACGTACCCGAATTCGAGTCGTACGAATGCTGCGAGGAAGAAGGGGACGGCGTGCCAAACGGGGCATACGCGGTCCAGTCGCCGCTCCAGGGCGTGCTCAGCGCGTCGGTCGGGAGAGGCGTCTTGGGCGGGGCGCGCGTTCGTGAAACGCGCGACGGGCGCGAGGCGGAGGCGGAGGTGGAGGCGGGTGAGAGGTAGCATGAAGCGGACGCAGACGCCGTATTCGGGCTCGGTCCGGCAGCGAGCGAGTACGAGTGCGAGTGGGAGTGCGAGGTGACGATCGGCGGGGGCGGGGGCGCGCGCGTCGGGATGGGGATGCTGGCACGGACTGCCGGGCTGCGGCGGACCGAGGCTGTCGGGATAATAGCAGACTCGCGCCGCAGCGCGCGCGACGAGGGCAGAGCGTCAGACGTGGGCAACGACTCGCAGGAGGGGGAAGCAGGGAAGGACGGCGGCAGCGGCGGGGCGAGGGTGATGAAGCTGCCCGCGTGCGCGGCGTAGAACTCGTCGTCATCTTGCCATGCGTCGTCGTCTTCCTCTTCGCACGCATCTGCTGCTGGGAGCATCGAGGTGGAAGCGACAGGCTGCGGCGGAGGCGGGACGGGCGAGACGGCGCGCTTGACGATCGCGAGCGGCTTGATGGTCTTGCACCGAATGAACGCCTGCCCCTTGAGCTCCGCCGCAACGTTGTAGCTCTCAGCCGTGGGCGAGGGCGTGGGCGTCGTGGGCAGCCCGCTCGACACCAAGCTCGCGGAGCGCGACCTGCTTCCCTCCGACTCGCTTGAGTCGGAAGTAAGCGAGTCGCAGCGCGGAAGAGGCGGGCACGGACGCGGGCACTCGTAGTCAGAGTCCAAGCACGGTGTGCGCTGCACGGCGGTGAAGAGCGGCGACGTGCGCGGGATGGCAAGGTCTGAGACGCCATGTCGCCTCTTTGCTTTCATGCTGTTGCTCTTTTTCGGGGTCGTGAGTTCGGGTGCGGGCTCCTCCTCGAGGATGCTGCTGAGGCTGGAGAGGGTGCTGCGCCGGATAACGCGCGATTGGCGCTTGATATATGAGGACACTGGACGCCCAGTAGGTTAGACTAACTCAATGAAATGGAAGAAAGGAACTCACAGCCGCTCATCGTGAGGTCGTAAATCTAAGGCAAATTAAGTCGTGTTCGTCGAAGTCAAAGTGAGAGTCAAAGAGTCCTTCGTGAGTGATGTGAAAGAGCGAGAGAGACAACAGTCGAGACAAAAAGCTTCTTCCATTTTATACACGCGGCACAAGGACATTGTTCACAAAAAGAGTATAAGTAACTTGCAAGCACAGAGATCGTAGACTGTTTTGATGACATCATCAGCGCTTGATGGGCGCCTTTTCCTTTGCACCACGACGTGCCCGCAACCCGTTTTCGACTCTGGAACAATTTATGTATCTGAGTGGTACTGTGCGTCCCAGCGAGCCTCGTTCCTCTCCCTCTCTCCACATAAAATGACCGCTCCACGCTTGACGTTGTGCTCCTGGTTGGCCGACCCTCGCTTCTCTCATCGCACAGCATGCGTACACCCCACTCTTTGTTCGCTCCGTTAACATTCTAGTTCCTATTCAATTGGTTCATTCACGGCCCTCCTTGCTTGCTTCAATCACTCCATTCGATCGTTCTTCTCTTCACCGCGCCTTATCCCGCCTCGTCCCGTCCACTCCTCATAATGTATGACATAAGATAACAATGTCCTCAGGCCATCTAGTTCTATATCTCGACTCTAGCGATCAACCCATTCCTGTGCCAGCTCCTGCGTTCCCCTCTTCAGGCGCGTCTCGTTTCTCTTTGCGGCCATTTTCACCCGCGCCCGGGCCTATCTTTATGTATGTGCGACTTCCCTGCTCATCGGTAGCCTCGCTGCGGTCTTAGTTCACTCGCAATAGCTCACCAGGTTTGCCCCTCGCCCATATGTATTGCAGTGACATACCCCGGCCCATCGCGCAACTAACTCTCTCAGTCAGCCCAGCCCAGATGCTCCCTCGCATCCACGCTCCATACCGTGCTACCAGCTCCATCGCGTGCGTCCGCACCATCGCCACTCCACTTCGTGCGCTGCCACTGGCCACTCTCCCGTCCCCTTGGTGATCAGCCTTGAAGTTCGATCGGGAACGTGGATGTGCTGGGTCCGGCATGGGCTTGGTGCGGACGAGCACGGCGCAGTGGCCCATCAATTAAATATTCACTGTTCGATGCATTGAAGGTGGCAGGCGGCGCCATCCGCACGCGCTGGCCCACAATGGAATATCAGGTATGATATCTTGCGCTATCTGTCTTATTCCATGTATCCATCTTCTATATTGACCTTGAAGTGCCGGTTCTTCGCAGCGTTGAGTTGCATCTTTGCAGGGCCCCGCCCACTTTCTCTAATTCTTTGCACCCCCTCGCATCTCCTGATGAACGCAATTGCGTTTCCTCTTGTTTCTCCCGTGCATCCTCCGCTCGTCCCACCACAACTCCTTGCTAGTCATGTTGTACTCGATTCTTCGCTCATCGTTCCCGTCAACCATTGTCCCGTGGTCTCACTTTGTCGATGCTCTTCTCTGTGTATGCAATCTTTTGGATTCTCGTATTATCGGATTCCCGTCCATATATCGGTTCCCCTCTCCTTCTCTGAATGACAGTGTGCGTCTTGTCTTGTTGCCTCACTCAGATCCCGAATCAAAGTGCGTACTTACGGGTCGTCTCGAGTCCTAAGTAGTTTTTTATTATCTTTTCGTGTGGCATACGGCGTGGCACCCGCTTGCTATTCTTTCCGGACAGCGGCGCTGCCGCATAGTAATTTCTCTCGCCTGATTTGTGGCTTTGCGGCGCTGGCGGTAGTCCTTAGCCTGACGGAGAATCGGATCCCTGCGTGAACTGGAATCATTCCAACAGGTCCTTGTAGTGGCCTCCGAAGCCCTGCTTGTTTCGTACAATACATAGCATACCACCAGGTGAACTTTACGCTCCGTGTCGAGTAGGGAACGTGGGTTGAAACATTCAATGTAAGTCCAGAATTCCGTAATATTGAACCCATAGATTATGCGACAAATCCATTTAACTTGTGACTTTCTGGGACCTCAAGGACGGCTTTGCCCAACAAATTTCCGACTCGAGTCAAGGATGGTTTTAAACCCGGTACCCATTCATCTTCTGCAAGATCTAGGTGTCCATTGTTTAACAATCCGATATAGCCGAAAAATTCGTTGTTTGCCTCATCCCAGTCAATGCCCCGCCCAGGCCAAGTGGGTTTCACGCCGACCTGACGAACTTGATTATCAAATCTTCACTGGCGGGGACCAACGAAAGCGGTGTCCCAGAGTTTCCCGCCCGCCTCCCTGCTTATAAGTGCATGTCTGAAAGCATGCTGTGTTCACCCTTAATATCTCAGTGGGTCATTTGACGCACAATCAGTCTCCGGAACTTCCGCCTCCGCCATAATTCTCACCCTATTTATAACATTACGTCTCTTCTCTGTATCTCCTTCTTTATGTATCACGGGTGTCCGTCCGAAGCTTTGCAAACTCCGCTTTGGGGTCCAAGGGTCCAAGGCGCCGGAATATCATATTTATTCTTGACCCACGCGTTATCTGCAAAGGCGCTAGAGTTAGCGCTGGTAGTTGAAAACTCGCAAAATTCACTCATTAATCGAAGTGGTGGGTCGCTTCGCAAACCGCGCTCTTGTTCGGCTAAAAACCACCGCCACTGAGATGGAGGAACCCGAAACCGCGCCGGGGTCGGAGGCTGAAACTTGGCGCCACGTTTTGAGGCAATTATCCTCAATTAGGAAAGTAATGCAGGATCAGTGACTGTCAAGGTCAGTACGTAGTGTGACAGTGTGAGTCCACGACGCACGTCCGCAACGTGTTACCCACACTGCACCCCCCAGCTCTTTACTGGTTGACTCCATCGAGATAATGTCTCGAGCTAGTCAATCCCACACAGTTCACTATATGAACATCCATGGTGAGTGGCGACTTGCGAGATTGATAAGGATATTGACTTTGTGCCTTGTCTTTCCTAGGTGGCGTAGGCGGCAGGGGTGGAGAAGGTGGTGAACAAGGTGGAGGCGGGGGTGCCGGGGAAGGTCCCAGTATCAATTATGCTGTGGGGACTGGGAACATCACCATGTAAGTTGTCTCGTCTCTGGCCCTCCAAATGCTATTTCTCACGAAACATAGCTTCCAGATGCATAACCCAGGACCGGAGCGACAACGACAAAGAAATTGTGAGTGCTGAGGAGACGGATGGTTTCAATTCTGACAATCCTTTAGCATCAGAAATCGAACCATCCAAAGCTTCTCTGGCACTTGTCTGTCCTCCTCCCTCCCAGATATTCCAAGGTCGGCAAGATATTCTTGAAAAAATGGCAAAGCACTTCTCCACGGATCCTGGCCAAAGACACACATATGTCCTCCATGGCCTGGGTGGCTCCGGAAAAACACAGATAGCTCTGAAATTCCTTGATATGATGAACAGATATCAAACACCCAGGTAAACTTGTCACACATTGTACAATTTATTCCTGCTGACTGCTTTACTCAGGTTTACAAAGCAGTTCTTCATCAATGCTAGCTCTCGTCAAACTCTTGATACAGCCTTCACAAATATAGCCATTTCTCAAGGAATTGGGAAAAGCTCGGAAGATGGGTCACTATGGCTGATCTCTCATGTCGAGGAGTGGATGTTGCTCTTTGACAATGCAGACAACCCAAACCTCAATCTCTCCCTTTTTTCCCTAGATGCACACATGGAAACATTATCATCACCTCGTGAAACCCGCAGCTAGCTGGACATGGACCTCAATCATATTCCAAAGTTGGGGACATGGATGAGACCAATGCAATCGATCTCCTCTTACTGAGAGCTGTGAAGAAGAAAACCATTGAAACCACTCGGCAGGCTTCAGAGATTGTTAAGGTATTTCATTTCCAGGGCTTTCTGAACTGAAGTGAATGTTCATTGATTGGACCTGTGCAGGAGCTTTCCTGTCTGCCCCTTGCAGCTATTCAGGCCGGTGCTTATATCTCCAAGTTTAATTGCCTTCCTCGGTATGTCTCAATCTACAGAAAGAATTGTGCCAAAATCCTGGAGTGGCGTGCTACACAGTCTCATGATGATTATGAATTAACTGTGTATACAACCTGGCAAATCAGCTTCAAGCAGTTGAGCAATGTGGCAGCACGGTTTCTACAACTCTGTTCATTGCTACATCACAATAACATTCCAGAGGCAATTTTTGAGCAAGCAGCTGAATGGACAACCAATGATGCTGGGCAGGAAGCTCAAATTCTCCTGGCAGCTAGAGGATTCCTTCAGAACTTCTTGTCAGCATCGGGCACTTGGGACCAGCAATGCCTGATGGATATTGTTGCTGAGATTCAAGGGTATTCTTATTGATAGGGATGATACCAGGGTTACACTTTCTATCCATCCACTTGTGTGCTCATGGTGCCAGGGTACTCTGGTTGATGAGCCAATAGCTCGAGAATGCATGACAGACATCATAGGGATGTCAGTCAGGCTCACGGGAGATGCCTATCTGGGAAGAATTGGGCTAATATCTCATATAGACTCCCTCATCCCAGACCTAGCAGCCATCAAGTCAGTGTTCCACACTGAATATGCTCGTATATATTTCGACTCAGGCAGGTTCAAAGAAGCAGAGCATTTGGATGCTATGGTGCTGGAGGAGCAGAAGCAGCTCCTTGGAACAGACCATCCAGACACCCTGTGGGCTATGACAAATCTGGATGCCACATACCGCCAACTTGGAAGGTACAAAGAGGCAGAGCCACTTGATGGCACTGTGCTGGAGAAGCGGGAAGCAGCTCCTTGGAGCAGACCATCCAGACACCCTGCGGGCTATGGGAAATCTGGCTGGCACATACGGCCAACTTGGAAGGTACAAAGAAGCAGAGCCACTTGAAAGCACTGTGCTGGAGAAGTGGAAGCAGCTCCTTGGAGGAGACCATCCAGACACCCTGCAGGCTATGTCAAATCTGGCTGCCACATACCACCAACTTGGAAGGTACAAAAAGGCAGAGGAGCTCCAGGACTGCATAAAAAATATGTCAGAAGATGATAGGTCAATCAAGAGGAAGAAAAAGTGCTCATCTTTTACTTGTCTATGTTCATTTGTGTAATGCTTCACTTTTGTAATGCTTCAATTTTGTAATAGCACTTGAAACTTTGAGGACCATTAGCTTTTGTGGAATATCTTTATGGTACATTAGAGGGCAGCAGAGTTTGATATGGTAATGGTTTCCCCCTTTGGCCAGTTCAATCCTGTGTGTCCCCATACAGAGGCCGAAATACATGTACTCCCCTTCTTCAGTGTGTATAATTTGAACACCAGGCTGTGTTTGGTCTCCCCATGGATGGAAGCTGGGGACATCATGGAACTTATCACAGCCAAGGAACCAACCTTTGCTGAATGTCTCTCCCTTGTGAGCACAGTTTTGACAGGAATTTCTTTGGTTGATAGTCTGTTCTAGATTTTAGACATAGCTTTTGGGCTCCAGTATCTACACAAAGAAACAATAGTACATGGAAATTTGAAAGCGGTATGGTATTCATACCTCTAGAATGCCTTTTCACTGATGCTTTCATGGTTCAATATCCTTGTAACTCCTTCAGACAGGGCCTGTATGGTTGAGTTCAGGCTCTCCAGAATCGCCAAGGCTGTTAACATGGGATTGAACCATTCAACAGTGAATGCAGGCATGGCATGCTATCAAGCATCTGAATTATTTAAAGCAACCAATCTGGCTCAGATGATGCTGTGCAAGGTAGGATTTCTGGAGGGCCTGGATAGGTGGAAGTTCGAGGGTGGGCAGGCAGTGTTTGTACCCAGAAGAATTAAGATCCAGGAGGAGATGAAGGAGCAGGAATGCGAGAGACTTGTGAAACTTGAAGAGGGGAAAGCAGTCAACATGTAGAGTCACTGCATGCACCGGGAATGCCATTTTATGGAAGGCGCGCGATGAGTCGTGGCAGGAACCTAGAAGATGTCCTCTACTGTCAAGTGCTCAAGGCTCTGTGATTCTACTACGACACAGAACCGTCACGGAACTAGTGTCTTACACACCGGGGACAGCAAACTTTCTACCTAGGTCAAAAGAGTAACCGATATTAGTTGTTTCAGTAGACGGAAAACAAAGGTTTTACTTGTTCTAAATGAAGGCTGGGGGTTAGAAGATCATTGAGAAACCATGACGTCCAATACATACCCGAATTGTAATACAGAGGCCGCTTGTCCTTCGGAAGCGTCGCAGCAAATTCTTTCAATTCAGATTCCAGCTTGCGCATCTCATCCACGACCCTGGCCCTCTCTGCAGCAACAGGGTGGTTTTAAGATTAAGCCACCACGTTGCCAACGTGGGGCTGGTTTAAACCGCATGGTTTAAACCACAAAGTGTATATTAGGGTAAGATAGCTTAAACCCACCTGGTTTAAACCGGTTCAAACCACGGTTTTAAACTGTAGTTGCTTGGAACGTGACCAATGGTTTCAAACCGGTTTTAAACCAGATGGCTTAAGCTGGTTTAAGCTGGTTTAAACCTGATGGCTTAAGCCGGTTTAAACCTGATGGTTTAAGCCGGTTTTAAACCAAAAAAAATGCAACTCTTTTTTGGTTTTTTTTTTTTTTGCATTTGGGCATGCAATGGAGGGGAGTGATGTAGATATTCTCCCCGTCACTCAACTATCACAATGCACTGGCCTCTGGAACAAACACAATCCACTATAGCGACCTCAAAATTTCAAGTTGAATTTCATCTTGTAATGAAGCAATTTGAAGTCAAATTACATCTCACCCAATATTTTATTCTGTCATCGTACTCATGTTCCACCTTGTGCCATAGAAGTCAGTATTTGAGGTTCATTGACCAAGAGCACTTTACTTCATTTCCGCCAACTTGAACTGACAATCTATGACTGGTTAGGAGTTCTTGTTTTCTGTGGCATACAGGTGTACCAAACCTTTCAGGCAGCATCAATCAGGCACCTTTCTCCAAATGTGGTGGAACCAATTGTCCAAAGCAAAACAAATGCCATTCTCAATCAATTCCACTGTGGGACACCAGATAGGTGATACCTGCTTTGCCCTCATGCCGCCATCAAGCAGGATGGTTGTGATTACTTCTTCAATTTCTGCCTGATCTGTTGCATGTCATGCAGCGTGGAGGCCCGTGATTGTTATTTTCTCACTTCATTCCCAAGCAGCTCTTTTGCTCCATATTGAATAGGATTTGCCTCACTCTGCTTCGAATGCAAAATTTGCTGGAGAATCATGAAGCCACGATATGCAGGGTGGGGGTTTGTGAGCAAGAATGTACTATGTCATGAATGAGAATTTTTGAAGCTGCTATGCCTCAACAGACTTTCCAACATGCAAACCAAGTATAACATTGAATGTCACAAATACACCTCTTGTCCAAATGGGAAGACCCACCAGATCTAATATCTCTGAATACTGGGTCGAGAGGTGAGTGTTTGCACCACAATCACTGTGATTTTTCATTCTGGCATAGACTGTGGCTCAGGAAATGGAAAGATTGCATACAAGCAGTTGGATTGAGGAAAACCACATCCCTTGAAGAATCTACACTTGTTCTAGTTCTTCTTGGATGTTGTAAGACCAGTAAAGTCAACCATCACAAGCTTAGAAAGTTGAATTTCTGTGGCACCCAGGTGGGACATGACTGCAATGGTAGAATGAGATGTTGGGTGAGATGTAATTTGACTTCAAATGCTTCACTACAAGATGAAACTCAACTTGAAATTTTGAGGTCGCTATAGTGGATTGTGTTTGTTCCAGAGGCCAGTGCATTGTGATAGTTGAGGGACAGGGAGAATATCTATATCACTCCACTCCATTGCACGCCTGAATGCAAAAAAAAAAAACCCCAAAAAAGAGTTGCATTTTTTTTTTGGGTTTAAACCGGCTTAAACCATCAGGTTTAAACCAGCTTAAACCGGCTTAAGCCATCAGGTTTAAACCAGCTTAAACGGCTTAAGCCATCAGGTTTTAAACCAGCTTAAACCGGCTTAAGCCATCTGGTTTAAACCGGTTTGAACCATTGGTCACGTTCCAAGCAACTACAGTTTAAACCGTGGTTTGAACCGGTTTAAACCAGCTGGGTTTAAGCCATCTTACCCTAATATACATCTTGTGGTTTAAACCAGCCCCACGTTGGCAACGTGGTGGCTTAAACTCAAACCACCCTACAGTACCTCTCTGGGGTTTCCTTGAGAGGTTTCAAGGAGTTGGCGATGGTTTCAAGTTGGCCCTTCGCATGGTCTACTTTATCCCACAGAGCGTCGGGCTCTTCCGACATGCAGTCAGTGCTCCGAAGGCTGGTAATGGCGGTTTGGACTTTGGAAGAAAGAAATTCGAGTAATCGGGTCCCTTGTTCCTGCCACGTAACTTGTGGCCAGGTGGGTTGTTTCGTATGAGAGTTGAGGGCTTCAGAAAGAATGGCCTGTACGCTCTTCTCTGCCTCGGTGAGAACAGCGTGTGGAGGAAGAGGGAGTCCCGGGTGCTGCAGGTTCATCGGCGATGACAAGACGCGCTACATTTTCGGCAAGTCCTTTCTGTCGGTGCGAGTCAGGCCCAAGTCGAAATCAGGACATTGAAATACTCACATCGGGGTCTTTAGCATTGGCATCTCTTTCCCTGAGCTGTGTCGACTTGTCAACGGAAAAGCCTCGAGTTCTTGTCGATGTGCGTCCTCGTCGGTAACTCGGTGAGTTGAGGGACGGAGATCGCAGTTACAAAGGCGGCCCGCTGCACGCCCTTTTGCCATGGTGTGAGGTAGCAGACGACTGCGCGTATCAGTCGCGATTTATGCCAAGAGACGCTCAGTGATTTACACCAAGGGAGGCTCGGTGTCGGGCGATCTGCACCAAGGGCACTCGGTGATTTACACCAAGGGACGTTGGGGCAGTAGGGAGGTTCTGGTTCACCCTTGCAGCTCTATACGAGGTGGACCTTTGTTCTATAAGTGGATACAGAACAAAGGGATCAATAACCCGCTAGAGGGTACCCTGTACCCGGGGGTCGGTTTCTGTCATCTGCCCAGTGATTTACACTGAGGGGAGTGGGTTCCAGTTCACTGCTCAGCGATCTACGCTGAGGAATGGACCAGATGGACCACCGCTCAGCGATCTACGCTGAGGGGTGGACTTGGAGATCAAGACTTGAATCGTGACTGTGTGACAAGAGTGGGTCATCGGGTATTGATGGCCGGACTACCCGCCGCGTTTTCGTATAAGTCACTCATCAAATGCGCGTGTTCGCTGCTTGCGAGCTGCCTGGGTAGCACGGACAAAATGGTGTATTATTTGCATCACATGTAGATTTTTAGCATAAATATTTGGGTACTGCACATCCTACTACAAATCCAATCGGGTACTGCACAACAGCGGACACTGCAGCACGCAGCGCAACTCCTTCTTTATAATCTATCCTCCAGAAGTAAAGTACCATGGTAGTGCGGGCATGGTAGCCATGCGGGTCTCGTCCCAGTACGGGAGCCTAAGCATTTCAGCATGTCGGAGTCCTGCCCAAGCAGATGCCCCTTCAGAAGGGTCGGTGATCGCTACGGTCACTTTCTGTCGGTGCGAGTCAGGCCCAAGTCGAAATCAAGGTACTGAGATACTCACATCGGGATCTTGAGCATTTGCATGAACGGTGCACACGGGAGCAGTATTCGCAGTTGTCGCAGTTGGGGAACCTGGAAGCACAGGGGGAGCTGCAGAAGGGTCGGCAATCGCTGCGGTCACTTTCTGTGGGCACGAGTCAAGCCCAGGTCGAGATCAGGATGCTGAAAAACTCACATAGGGGTCTTGAGCATTTGCATCTCTGTCCCTGAGCTGTTTCGACATGTCAATGAATAGGACAAGATAAAAAATGAAAGTACCAACAAAAGCCTCGAGTTCTTTTCGATGGGCATCCTCGTCTGTGACTCTATGACTTGAGGTACGAAGAAAACATTCACAAATGCGGCCGCGCCCTGTCGACATGACGCTTGGCGAATTGAGACCCGGTATGGGGTGATTTGCACCAAGGGACGTTGGAGCAGTAGGGAGGTTCTGGTTCACCCTTGCAGCTTTATACGAGGTAGACCTTTGTTCTATAAGTGGATACAGAACAAAGGGACCGATAACCCGCTAGAGCGTACCCTGTACCCTGGGGGTCGGTTTCTGTCATCCGCCCAGTGATTTACACTGAGGGGAGTGGGTTCCAGTCCACTGCTCAGCGATCTACGCGGAGGGTGGACTTAAAGATCAAGAAACTGTGTAAGGGTCACTGGGTCCGCTGAAACGGTGCACTTCTTATACGACTAGGAATAGCTGATTGCTAGGTATTGCGAACAAACACCCAAAACAACCAACCACAACCAATCTACCTCCAAAGATCCAAGTGCTTCTCTTTGTGAGTTCGGGTCCGGGCCGTAGTATGCGACCAGCAGGCTTGAACAAACACAAGTTTGATTTATAGGCTTCTAACAACACACTCTACAACGTACTAGCAATATGCAACCGCCAGCAACAACACTGCTAGGAACCTAGGGATGGTCCGGGGGGTGTGTTTATATGGGGGGGTGGATACAAGATGGCTGGACCGTTAGGTCGAGAACACCAGGGCAGAGTATGTAGGTTTGTGAAAATCCTCGCTAAGGGCGCACCCAAAGACTACTGAGGCTAACAACAAGGGACTTCAATCCTCAAACGGCAAGGCAAGTTGGGGGCGTCCCAGAAGAGTCCTTGTACCGTCGACCTATTCCTTAACCAAGAACAGGAACCTTTCCGCTTTTATCGGCACTAGCTCACTACAAGCGTCCAGCTAGCGACCCAACACACTACGACAGAGCCTACGTCGATGTCGGGGTGAAGGCGAAGAGTAACTGACAAGTTATAGCCAAACTAGAGGTGGGGGCACCTAGTCCGTCTTCTTCTTAGTGGGCTCAAGCCAACACACAATCCACCTAGCAAGCGATCCAACACACTACGACAGAGCTTCTGTCTTGTCGGGGTGAAGGCAAAGTCACTAGCGCAAACTGCAGCTGGGTCTCGAAGAGAACACCCTTATTTTATATGTGGAGGTCTAGGACCAACAACACAAAATCCTCAACTTAGTCACTCGATGTTTCCAGAGTCCACAGTCTACTGATTCCAATATAAAGACTACTACAAGTGAAGTTCGGTATCAACCTCCACTAGCAGCCTGAGAGCACCAGCACCAGCTTCGTCCAAAGTCTGGGGCGTAATTTTCTTAGACCCTAGTCTGTTCTGCGCTCCCTTTTATACTACTAGGTTCAAGATACATGTGAAAAGCGAGCTGAATAATACAATAAGCAATATTAGATGAAAAGAAATACGGTCAGCCAATGAGACGACTGCCGTTTGGTTTTGGGACAGGTTTGATATATGCCAGGTCAGCCTCGCTGACTGGCTAGTGTTCAACCGTGGGTATATCAACTGATCCTCAGCCCTCCGTCTATGCCGAGCACCACTTCCGGACCAACCGGTGAAGTAACCGGTGGCCTAGGTCATCTCTACTCTGTCAGAGCGTCGATCTATTACATCTAGGCGACGCAGTGTTGCGACCGACATCAAATGGTCATAGTTCGTTTGTCAGGACGTCGATCAACCCTCTGGGCATCGGTGCGGGCTGTACGATCATCCCTAGCTCCGTTCCAATAGCCTGCTTGCTATTTCGTTCGGCCTAGCTGCCCAGATCGGGCCCTAGCCTCGTGTTGTCTCATCTCTGGTGTCGTGTTATGTCTTTGTCAAAGCCCTAGTCGGTCGCTAGTCGGGTTATTCCGCCTATCGCCGTCCTAGTCGCTTATCTAGAGATTAGATAGTACCACCGGATCTCGCACCGAGCTTCCTAGCTCAAGGCGCGGCCCCTAGTTGCACCTCCATCGTAGATATCCATCTGCTAGATCATCGCTAGCTCCCTCGCAAGCCATCTCTGGACTACTAGAGTCTCCTAGGTCATGTCTCATGAATGTATGGGCAGTGGTTTAATCCCTGGTTGTTTGTACACTCGACTAGCAGCTAGCGCGTCACACTAGTGTAGCCTCGTGCTACAGTCAGCAGTTAGGGCTCGCTCTGACTCTCCTTTATATCACCTAACAAGTGGTCTGTGTACTAGCTAGGATGCTAGTAACAACAGAAGTGCTAGTTGCTTCCCGTTGTATAAATACTGGTCATAGGAAATCGCAAAAATAGCCCTAGATGCCGCGCATTTATGTTACGCCGTTTCACGCTCTACTCCTATTCGCGGAAATTTGCCCAGGGATTTACCCTGGGGAATTACGGACGAGGAGGTTGAGACCCAATTGCCTGGGGATTGACCCCGGGAATTCGGACGTGTGTGTGGTGGAAGGCAAGGGTCGATGTGTCACGGGGTTATGAGAGCGGTTCACGAGAGCGGGTCGCCGGGTTTTGATGGCCGGCAACTCTTGCTTCCAAACCACTTAGTCGGTTTTCTGGGTGCAAGTCACCCCGCAAACCGTCTGGTACGGGGTATTTCTTGAGTGCAAGTCACTCAAAAATCCCTCTGCCGTCTGACCTGCTGTGTTTCTTGAGCGCAAGTCACTCAATAAATGCACGCTAAATACCCCCGACGCGACCCTGCCGTCTGACCCACGTTGTTTCTTGAGTGCAAGTTTGCTCAACAAATGCGTGAGTTGCGCCCTACTGTCACCGATATCCCGCCATATTTCTTGAGTGCAGGTCACTCAACAAATGCGCGATAGATACCCCCAACGCAACCCCGCCGTCTGACCCGTGTTGTTTCTTGAGTGCAAGTCGTTCCCATGGGCCGCCGTAAGTCATGCCCCTTTCCACCCTCTACTCACTTGCCAGCACCTGCCTATGACTCTTACCTGGGACTCAGCAGCGCTGCTGGCAAGCGACCAGCGGTTTTTTTTTACACCACTGATGACGTTCTCTAGCCGTTCCGCGACCCCTCGCCTGACCCACACTATTTCTTGAGTACAAGTCGCTTAGTAAACGTCGCCGTATTTCTTGAGCGTAGGTCACTCAACAAATTTCTGGTCATTAACGCATGTGTATTCTGGAAACTCTAACTGCCTCATATCGATTCGTGTATGTTCGACTTCATAATCTCTATTTCGTACCAACGGAGACTCCTCTACATTGAGGCACTCGAGACCAGTGTAATCTCCTTGACCGGGAACTCCTTCTCTGAGATTTCCAACGCCTCCTTGATGTTCGGAATGAATTTCTTCTGCTCCGCAAGCCAGGCCTCGTCGTACAGAGTGCGGGGCAATCCAAGAGGAGGTGCCATTGACAGGCCTGGTATTGGGGCACCCGGGCATTTATTCAAATCTGCTCGAGTTGCAACATACTATAATGTACTTCAATACATTACGACGCCATCTCACAAGGGCTATTGCTGGCCTGGGCAGTTAGCTAAAAGGGATATAATGTGTCTCGAACCATTAGAAAGGCGCTGGACAACGATCCTGGTAAAGGGTTGAAGTGAGAAGCCGCTAATGGAGCAATCGCGGAAAGTGCCTTACCATCCTGGAAACGGATTGGGGCTACTGCACATCCCTGACTAAGGGCGTATTATGAGGGATTATCCTTCTGAACCAGAGGGATCATTATTAGACATCATCTGACGTCTTCAGACCTGCCAAGAGGAGGTTGGACTTGGTCGATCAACCAATTGACTAAGAAACCATACTCGGGTACTAGGAAGCGGCGGCTATCACAATTTTCAGACAAATCACTGTAGCGGTTCAAAGTGGAACTAGTTAGGCGGATGGTTACCGAGGAGGGTAACAGGGGGCTGACAAGGGAGTCGGCTAAAAGTTGACACATCAACAATATCCCATCACGAACGTTCTAAGCGATGTAGATCTTGACTCATCGCTAAGCTCGGCTCGTTGATGTTCATTATAAATCTCTCTCAATTTTACTAATCACTTGATATCTGACAGGAGTTCACCGGCTAGTTGACAAACCCACTAGTCATATACCCTGAACCCTATTGCTCGTTTGTATCTGTCTCGTTTATATTTAGAATCTTGTAACATATTTAAGTGGATAGTTATGGGAGGAACAGCAGTGAATCTCACCCCACCTGTTGGACACGAAGTTACTAGACTTCATGCTTAACCGGTCGAGTAGGCATTCATTCGGAGACACCCAGAAGCTATACCAAGTTTCGTTTGTTATCCCAGTTTTGAATATTATCTGTGTTGGATTTGGATCTTTATAAACGGCGCGTGGACATATTGGATAAACGGAACGGACACGTGGAATATAAGGAAACGAATCGGACTTGACAATTGGTTGTAATCTCGCAAGGATTAGCAATCGCAGATACTATTTGGAATCAGGATTCATAAGAATCACTTGCGTTTTGCCTCGGAGTACATTCTCCAAACCTAGACCCACATCACACAAAACCGTTGAACATAAAATCTCGTCTGTCTATCCGCGATTGCGCCTAGAATGGATTCGAGCAGTTTATCTATACGACTTGTGGACCTGTAAAGTCTTGCTTCTCTAAAGAGAAATAAAGTTCAAATTGCCACAATCTATACTGGATTGGAACCCCGAACTTGCACGAGGACTATAGTGTTTGAGTTGTTGTAGTCACTTTTATCGAACCGCATATTCATTTACAAGGTTTGGTTTGTGGTTATTTCACCGCTAGCCCCATAGTCACCGTTTCACCGTCATCGAATTCCGGCTACCCCACACGTGCATATGCTTGGCAGCAACTTTTGCAATGGCAAGCTCCGACGCGTCGTCAATTACCTTGAGGCAGTCGGTGACCTTGGCATCGCGCCAGGGCAATATCTTGATGCTATGCACAGTCGTAAATCTCCGAGTGTCTCCGCATACCACCTCGAGTTCCTCGTCCTCCTCAGACGACATTGCCCCCGGAGTCCAGCTCAGCGAGCAGGTCATCCTTCAACCATGCCCAAGTCTCTATACCTTTCCCGTCTTGCTTTGCGGCAGAGATACTCAACATCCGATCTGCCGTCTCCTGGCACACCTGGAATTTCTGTGAAATGATGAGCGTCGACACGAGGTAGGCTGATGACTGCCACTTACGTGCATCTTGCGCAATTCCGACGCTTCGGCCATCTCGTATGTTTCGGCACGCTCACGCGCTTCCTCGTTCGTTTCTCCAGTGTGCAGCTGGTGGCAGCTCCACTCAGCGCGCGCTTCTCTGAGCAGATTAGAAAACAACGCCATGAGGTATTCCTCCTTCACGTCTGGGACATCATAGTGGCCGGGGTCTTCAGCTCTCTTCTGAAGAATCCTCTGTATAGAGTGCTGGAAGATCTTCTTGTTCCACAACGAATTCGCCCAACCAGGCCCGAAATAGAGCTTGGATGTGGGACCCCTCAGGCGCCATGAGGCCATCTTCGCAGTGTTTGTGTATAGCTTCCGACACTCCTTCATAATTGAAGAAGTCTCTTGGCACGGGGAAGCCCTCTATCGGTGTACCAGTTTCTATGAATAATGGTCTGGTATGAAATCAGTATTTGCGCCAACAAAATGCCCAGAGTTGACCGACCTTCCACCGCTTGTCTTGTTGGTGCGTGAGCTTCCTCTGTTCCTCACGTCGGGCGAAGGCCAGAGAACTATTTCTACCACTTTCGTCTTTCTCTTTCGCTTTTGCACCCCGTTGGTGCCTATGATATCTCTGACCCGCTGTTGTACAGTGGGTTTGCCCAACGCCTCTAGCAGAGTTTCTAGCAAACTCTGCTCCCACCGTCTCCGCCGAGGAAGAGGAGGAGGAGGGTGGTTGTGTGCCCGTTGCTGGCTGTGTCGAGGAGGAGGCTGGCGGCGTCGCCGTGGTCATACAGGCCGACGGCAACACCCAGATCCGTCACGTATGAGTGTCTTGACTACGTGCTGCTTCCGGGTCGTCTCTGAGACGAATTGTGTTGGGCATGCCGGGGGGCCTTCAGGGAACTCAACATCCTCTATTTCATCGCTCGGATTTGCGGAATCCCGGTCTCTTCACGCTGAAACACGAATGAACGGCTGTGATTTGCGTCTCATAGTCCACCTGGCCCACCCAATCAATACATGTTTCAGCTGGAGGCGGGGCAAGGATCTACCTGTTTTTTCTGTGCTTCGCCGGTTCTACAAATTGAATCAGCATCGGTATTCTGGCAACAATGTGGTCGCTCACGAGTTCTGCAATCTTCTTTTGCATGCTCTGCGTCGAGGGCAACCTAGAAACCTTTATTTCTCTACGCTTGACCACAGCAGACGCACTACCAACTCAGCTGCCAGTTGAGCCGCCGATTCTTGTTCAGACCTCTCCGTATATTCCTTCACTTGGGTGTTCCACTGCATTATCACGTGTTCTATGATGTTGGCCTCTTGCTCCGCCTGAAGAGCGTCAGTCGGGGATTGGGAAAATGGGATGAAGATGCGAACATTGTGGGCCTTTATTTTTTTCATCAATCGCAGTCATTCTCTCCTCCAACGCAGCGATCTCCCTCTGCGCATCCGCCAATCGAGCTTCCGCCTCTCGTTTCCTCTTTCTCCTCAAAGCAGTTCGCGTCTTTAGGTTCACGGCCTCTCTGGCCTGACACTCCTGGGACAATATCAGGTAAAGTCCCATATAGAAATGAGCGGATCTACCTTCTCGAGCTCATCTCTTGTAGAGCCTAAGACACGGGGTCGTTTCGAATGACCCGGTTGGGCGTTATCGGGTGGGTCGGGTCGTGCCCAGACGTCCTGCTGATTTTCTCCATGTCGATGTCGTGGATATTGGTTGGGTCGTAGACGCTGGGGTTTGGGGCCACCGCCACTGGGGTCATGGTTATCGGTTGGGC